>CAKAKR010033854.1:0-10883 GCA_916700685.1 Adelosebastes latens
ACCAGATTCTTTTTTTTTTTTTTTTTGTCAGAGCATTTGATTTATTGATTGCTGTCAGAATGTAAAGAGAATTTCAACTAATATAACAGAAATGTATTTGAACAGCCTTTGTGCTGGAATAAAAGCTCTCACTGCAACTGTCACAATTTTTGAAATCTAGGCTTAAAACACATTGTGTTTTCTCTGTGCTCTGGTTTTACTATACTTATTACTTATACTTAAATATTACCGGTAGGGATGCACCGATCCAACTTTTTCAGTCCCGATACTGACAGCGATACTTGGTCTTGGGGTATCGGATCGGTACTCGGTATCGGCCGATACCAGTGTTTAATTAATAAGTTGTATGCCTCACTGTGTGGAGGTGACTGGGATCATTCTTTTATGTGTAAGGCAACATCAGGCTTGACCTAAACATTGCTTTCCTAACTTTGTAAAATAAAATGTAACAAATGTATACATACACAAACCTTTTTAATGCAACAACAAATTTGTCAAAAGGAATTAAAATTACAGTATATAATGTATATAGTAAATAAACATAGAATTGAATTCGGCCGCATTGTCACCGATATCCGATCCAGCTCTTTGAGTCAGTATCGGCCCGATATCCGATCCAGTATCGGTGCATTCCTATTTACCATTTTATGCTACTGTATACTTCAACTCCACCAGCGCTCAGGGCAAATATTTTACTCCACTTCATTTATCTGACAGCTATAGTTACTTTGCAGCATTACATTTTACATACAAAACCTCCAGTCATCTAAAAAGATATTATCGATTATGGTAGATAAAATTACTCAACAATATATAAAGCAGCTCAAATAAGCCTTTTTTACGGAAGACATTTTGACATGTCACAGTAGGAAAAGCACAGGTGTAAACAGTGAAATTAATAATGGCTGAATTCCATTTCAGGGTCCTGGTATAGTGCATGCTGGCTCACGGTCACTCTCACTGGGACACTTGAATACAACGGAGCCATCGTTAGTGTCATTTGGAACATCTGTGCTTTTCCTACTATGACAAGTCAGAATGTGTGCTGTGAGAAAGGTTTATTATCTTCACTGACCTAACCTTTCAGCATATTGTATTTCAAGTGTTCTGAGAGAAAATCAGACTTCTGCACCTCCTCATGGCTCTGTTTTCAGGCTTTGAAAAATCTAGCCTGTGACGGAAGACTTTGACCAATCACAGGTCATTTCAGAGAGAGAGCGTTCCTATTAGCTGTGCTCCGGCTGGTGGGCGGTGCTTGGTATTTCCTCAAGAGATCTCAACATAGCTGTCGGGTCACAAACTTTCTCATTTTACAGCTAAACAGTACACTACAAGATGTTTCTGAAAACATTTGAGGAGAGAAATAGTCATTACAGTAACAGAATATTGATTCATATTTGATCAGCGTTGCCTAGTTTGAGTGATTGACAGCCATCTCTCATAGACGGAAGCTGGACGGCAGACTCCAGATCAGCTCTGATTGGTTGTTTTCCTCCGGTCTGTGAAATCTTGCAGATGCCATTAGGAGCACCGGAGGACACAGAGGAACATGATTTTTTTCCGATTACCTGTCTCATGCACTACTGTCAGGATATAGTTTTATAAAAATCACTTTTTTTAATCATATTTGCTCCATTTCTACCCATTGCTGCTTTAACGTGGAAGCAGCATTTTACTTGTACAATTATCTATATACAGTATGATAATACAACACTGTGGAAGGGGCCACTCTACATAATGAGTACTTTAACTTCAATACTTTGAATTCAGGACTTTTACTTGCAATGGACAATTTTTATATTGTGGTGTTCCTACTTTTATCAAAGTAAAATGATCTGAATACTTCTTCCATCACCGACTATAAATAATCTTACTCGATATAAAAAGCAGGGTAAAAAAATCCACCTCAGTCTCCACAAACTATTTCCTTTATTAGAAAGAAATCCTCGGAGGTATAAGCCCTCAAAGAACTCTAAACGTTATGATGTTACATGCCATATATACAGTTATATACATAAAAGTGCAATGTCACAATGGGTTAGCTGTTTTATTTATTATTCATTCTGTCATATAACTGTTTGGGAAAAATGGCATCGTTACTTATTCATGTGTCTTCTTCCTGCGCACAGCATCGGACGTGAAAATGCAACAGCACAGAATGTCTGAAGTTCCTCTAAAACATTTTCAAAGGCACTTTCACAAGTACATACTACAGATGTACATAACACCACGGAGTAGCTTAAAGCCTACAGACGGAATAACGGAGTCCTACTGTTGATGGTGACATAGTGACAAAAGCACACCTTTTTTTTTTTTTTCTTTTTTTCTTTTTACAACTGGCTTCATACTGTATCTCTGGATATTTAATCTACATCATTTGTTCTAAATCATTTCTACCCAGAAACATAACAAAAAAGATTACAAAAATAATGAAAGTTAGTAAGTCAGAAATTAATCATCTTTTCGATTATTATACACACAATATCTGTCAAGTCAAAGATAGTGTAAACCTGCTGTTAGAGAGCATTGCTTATTCATCGCAAACCAAGCCTTTTCTGTGTGTTATTAAGCTAGCCCAGGACATGCACCCAGCTCTGTTATTTCTACAGTACTGAGGTTATTTTGGAAAAAAGACATACAGTACAGGGGAGCAAGTCACACAGTTGGAGCTGTGACACGTACAGTTTTAGGTGGCTATTGCATTTGAAATTATTACTCGACCGGCACACACACACACACACTCGCACACGTGGGCTGTTTATCGCCGACTGTGTGAGACTTCTGCCACAGAAAATCCACGGAGAGAGCCTCGATATCAGTCGGAGAACAATACGAAAAACACATTATTGACATTCTCTCCTGAACATAAAACAGACTTGGAAGGGACACCGAGCGAAGCTGCTGTTTTCAGAGAAGCATAAGAAGCTGGGCGAACATATTAGGAGGCTTTCACACTAACAGTCATTAGGTCCATGGCTACCGGCGGCGCTCCCACAGGGCGCCGCCATGAGTCTATACACACACACGAATCAACATCATATATGGAGGGTCAACATCCATACTTTTACTTGTACAGTCATGTCTTTGGGTAGACAAAGCCAAGCGAGGCGTAAAAGAAAGCTATGGCGTGTGCTCCACACCGTATAATATAGCATTATGTGTCGTATATACTGTAGGTAGGAGATGATTTGAATTCTTCACACTGCTCCCCATTGTGTTATACAGATGCAAAGGCATAAGTTATTATGAGGCATGATGCATCAAATTCAAACATAATGAAGTAGTGGTTTTATCCAATAGTCATATCTCATTCCAGGCAATATGGATATTATGTTAAAATAAAATTTTGAGTGAATCCAGCACAGAGGTGATCTTTGTACATTTCTGAGACACAACAGACGGCGTCGCCTCGCCGAAGAAAGTTGCAAGAGTTTACACACTAGTGAAGAAAAGCACACCGCTATCAGTACTATTATCTATCAAACACAGTACCGTTAGTTGTTAAAGGGCTCTTCAGGCCCGTCATCAGTCCAACCCTTCAAACCATTTCTGTTCCAGGTAGTCACAGCACCTTTAGAATATCTTAACATGTGAAATCAGTTACATCTCAAAAGTCAATGAGGCCTTTTTCGACCAGTTCACAACACCTTCAATGGCCCTCCTAGGTTAAGAGTAAAACGAGTACATTATCTAGTTCTTTGTGTGAGAATGTCGCCGCGGTTCTCATCGAGCTCTGTTTCAGGTTCAGTGGTAAACAAAGGGAGCTACGTGCAGCGTGTTTTGTTCTAAGTTACACAGTTCGTGAAAGTCGGTAAACTAAACTAACTAGTGTACAGTTTTTCTAAAACCTTGAAGGAAGCCTTTGTGATTTGTTGTTTGTATTTCTTAAAAAACAAAAAACGTTAGATAATATTAACCTAAGCGTATGAACACATAACTGAGCACATGTTATTGAGACAGAAGATTAGTCCGACAAAATCTGTCACCCCTGTAACGCTCCTACGTGAGTCTCTCAGATCCTGTCAGAGTCTTCTTTATGCTTCAAAAACACCACAAGGAAACATCTTTACCTGTCCAGGTCCATGTATTTTACACTCTCTTAGATATCATATGTGTATACAGTGGTAGCATTTTTCAGCCCCCTGGGAAGTTGCTAAAGAGATTTTGTTTTTTTACACCTCTGGTTCCTGTCCCAGAGGTCACATGGTGCAGGACTTGTCCAGAGGGTCCTGAGCAGACGTAGGTGGAGGCTGCGTGGCCTGGCTGGACTTGGGCAGGACCATGGGCTTGGGCCGCAAGGCGGGGGGTTTGAGTTGCACCCCCATGCGGGGCGCTACCAGAGGCTTGAAGGTGCTCATGGTGTCGCTGGAGGAGCTGGTGCTGCGGCGGATGGGCGGCTCGGTGTTGGCGGTGGACCTCAGCATGATGCCGTGAATGGGGCTGAGGGACTCGCTGGAGCTGGCCGGTGTAGGGCCCCCGCCGCTGCCGCCACCGCCGCCGCCGGAGGTCTGCCGCTGCTCCAGGGTGTCCAGCACCACGTCGGGGGCGTGCTTGGCTGAGCTCTGCCGCTCCAGCTCACGCAGCTCATTCAGAGCGGTGTTCATAGTTTCTTCTATGTCCTGCAGGAGACAGAGAGAGAGAGAGTGTAAGAGATGAGGGGGGGATATCGAAGGATGATGATGCGAGAGAGATGAGCGACAGACAGGAAGGTTGGGGTTAAAAATGAGAGAAAACTAAAAGAGAAGGTAGGAGGGACAAATGAAAGGAGTGATTTATAAGGGTGTAAGAAAATATTAACACACGAGTATCAAGATCTCGAGATAGAGTATCTTGTGCGATACTGTATCGATTTTTCAAAACACTGTATCCGTATCCTGTAATCTGACAGCCCGGCCGCTATTCGATCTTTCGGAGGTTGCAGTCAGGCCAGTTTTAAAGCTAGAGTGAAGTTACTGGCATCATATGAAACTAGATAACCTAAGGAATCTGGTACCAAACATGTCATACTTAGCTACATAGCTTGTTGAGAAGGAGGCTAAACAACGCTCCAAAGTAATACAACATTTTGGTGAGGAAAAACTGGCATGGCGATTTTAACAGGGGTCCCTTGACCTCTGACCTCAAGATATGTGAATGAGAATGGGTTCTATGGGTACCCACGAGTCTCCCCTTTACAGACATGCCCACTTTATGATAATCACATGCAGTTTGGGGCAAAAACCGTGCAGTATAAATGTGTTATTTTTGCCTATTCTAAAATGGTTTTTTTCTGGTGTGTTCTTTATACCACGACAGTTTTCCTAAAATTAAATTAAAAAAAAATCACAAGACACCCTGTATCATGACACGTATCATATCACCAGCCTCTTGCCAACACACAGCCCTAGTGAGAAAGAAATGAGAGGTGATGTGAACAGCAAAGACGTGAGAGATGGAGAAGGTAGAGAACGACATGGTAGGAAACATAAAAAGCGGTATTAACAAGAGGACCACAGTGACAGTTTTTCATGAAAACACCAAGCATGCATTATACATGCAGAGAGTTAGTAGAGAGTATTACTTTGCACCGGCACCTCTCCCTCTGCATGCTAATGACTTTAGATAGCGAAGGAGATGCTGAGATGACAAGATGTGTTCATCTGAGCATGCTCCCAGTAGGCAGACAGACAGCCCGGCACACTTTAAAGTGCTCTCTGTGACCTCTGCTTTGTAATTGAGGCCCTATACAAATCAGTCATGGATTTACTGTTATGCGTATGTATGTGACAACAAATTAGAGCCATAGCCTTACTATCAGCAGTGACGCAAAAATGGATGTCTGCTTGAACTCAAATTATTACCAGTTAGGCGTCGCTATAGTTTCTAATAGTTCTCATATTGTAGCGTTTCTTGGTATGCTCACAAGCAGTAATTACACTGTGATGAGTCCCAGCGTCGAGCTATGCTCCCTGCTGTCTGCCTGTGAAGCTAGTCTTTTTGCGTGTATTTAGCACACGGACACAGTTGCAGCCAGAGGAAGCGGAAGACAGGGACTGACTATGTTTTTACAGGGCGGGGCAGGGCTTTGATGGTGGAGGGAGCTGCGGTCGGGTCGCTGCTCGTCCCGCGCTGACCTGTGCGATGGTCTCCGGGTCCAGGGGCTTGCCGCCGTGGTGGTGGTGGTGGGGGTCGGTGAAGCCCGTGTACTGGCCCGAAGAGGTGGAGCGGCGGATCGGGGGGCTCTCCATCTTCTTCAGCGACTCGTGGCGGCTGATGTTGGTCAGACTACCGTGGCCGGTGCGGCGGCGACGCTCTGGGCTGTCCATGGGCATGTGGTTGCGATTCCGCAGCATGTCCCGCGGGCTGAAGTGGCCTAGGACCGGGGAGCCCATTTCTGGGGTGCCTCCGTGACCTCCGTGACCATGCTGTGAGGGATGCACCATGCAGTGGACATCGCTGGGGCGGGCGGGGGGCCGCCGGGATGGCGGGTCTGATCTTTTCTTGTGCCTGCTGGGATAGAAGAGTGGGACGGAGAGAGAAACAACAAAGCTTATTATATATTTATCACAATACAGCTTTCATCTTTTACCTCCTACCCAAACATTGCACAAAAAGTGCTTGACTCAGCGATTGTGCCACTTTGAATCTGCCAAATATAATAAACTTTTTAGGCACTAAAAAAAACAGCCCTGTTTTTGGATTGACTGCGATGTCTTCAATAATTTAAATTATTGAATTTATTTAAGGGCTTCCTTTGGGTCTCACGCTGAAAACACAGTAATCCTTCAGACATAAAAATCCTCCAAATTGGAGGCACGAGGTTTTCTATATTACAATACTGTATGTGGGCGTGCATCCTCATCACACATTTGCCAGTGTGAAAAAAACAAAACGATCATCAGCGGTGTAAGAGGAACCCTGATATCGGTGCGCAACAGCTCCGACCAGCTTATTTGGAGAGCAGGTAGAGTGGACCTGGCTACCAGCCAGAGGAGGGAGGCCTGTGGTTTGTCTCCCTGGGAGAAGCTACAGCTGGAAGGCTGTCCTCTGTCTGAACCTGGACCAGTACGCACTTCGGCTTCATTCCAAACCACCCCCTACACCCTCTCCCTACCCACTTCCACTCCTTTTGCACGTTCGCGTGGAGGGTCCGCCATATTAAGTGCCATCCGAAACCAATCAGCGGGGAGTGGGAGTGGGTTATAAAACCTTGGGTGGGTTATGCCGACTTAACCAGCTCCAATGTAAGTACCATGTGACTATCGGTACAAACATTTACTGTAAACTGCTCAAACTGATAAGACATTTAATTTATTCTACTTTATTGTCATACAGACGTCAACAACAAAGTAAATAGATTGTATTTAGAATCAAATATACCCTAAAACGGTAGATTTGTTGTATATAATGTATATACACACAACACATATATATTATTTTGTACCCCCATCAGGAGCTATAACCCCATCATTTATTATATCTTCAACTGTGCAATACTGACTTAACAGTGCAATAATTTAGTGCAATAATTCAGCTGTGCAATAATCTGGTTTACTCCGGCATTAACACTGCATTTATTTATACAGAACATTTAAACTAATATTCTTATTTTACACAATTCTTGCATTTTTATAAATGCATGCATTTATCTTATTTGCATAGATCCCATTTTTCAGCATTATTATTTGCACTGTTATATATATTTCTTATTTATGCTTTCTTATGATTTCTCTATTTTTATATATTAATATTTATATTCTAGAACGGGAGCAAAACGGAACCAATTTCCCCCCCAAAGATCAATAAAGTATTCCTGATTCTGATATTTATTTCCTTGCCGGAGAGAGGAAAGTTTGTCCCGAAGTGGCTGCTGTCTTGATACCCTTCACCTTAAAGAACGGTGCTTCATTGAGCTGCGAGCGTGACTACAAACAGAGTTCACTCCACCACGGAGTGGGAGGGTGTAGAGGCCGGATTGGAATTGGGCCTTAATATGACACACACACACACACATCTAAAACATGGAGAGACAGAGCTGAACATGTGTCTGATCAGACACACACGCCTTCATACTCACACAGAGACGCATGCTCACTGAATGTGCACAATGTTTCTCCACAGTAACATCTCCTTTGAGGCGGTTCTATTGCACCATAAAAGGCCAACAGAGCAGCTCATCCTCCTCGGTACGCCTCTAATAGGCTCTGCTCTGCATATTTATGACTACCAGCACTACAGTAGCTACACACAGCCCGAGTCAAGAGCTGTAATGTTTCATCAAAGCAGCTATCATCACTTTCAGTCTAGCAGCTAGATGACTGAGAAACATATTTGAGCATGACTGTTGGCAAAGCACTACAATTTAATAATACAGTTACCTGATATTTATTATATGACTTCTAATTTAAAAAGAGATTGCATTCTTATGCAGCCACTTTTTTAGTTGGTATAACACTTCCTGAAATGGTTGAAACATTAAATCAATTAACATCTGAGAGCTGATACACGCCAAATTATTTGAATTCCGCATTATTGGTCCTTTGCGATGATGAACAAGCAGCGATTCACTCATCCTTTAATCACTTCTCCGAGGCAAACGGCTCCCTTTGAGAGTTTGCGTCTGCCTAATGAACGCCGTCTCAGCCATTATCATTAAGATTTACAGGAAGCTTCATCACAGCGCTAAAATAAAAGCAATAATGAGTGCAGGATGTGAAGGACCACGAGGGTCTCGGGGAATGTAATTGCAGCTCTTCGCAGCAGGGCGACTGTGTATATCGCATCATTTCTTCACAGAAAACTAACTCGTGTACATTGACTGGAAAGTCTGATGTCAATCCAAGTGTGCTTATGTAATTACCTGGTCACACACTGCAAAATACTCTGGAGTGTGAACAGTATGTCTTAATGTAAACATATAAATTAAAGAAACAAAGCACCGGCACTCACAGCCTTATAGCTGAAACGCGTTTGTTTGTTTACCCAAAATAAATTAAAAAAAGACTCTTTCTCTGTGAGTGCCGGTGATTTGTTTCTTCTGTTCTTACCACTACCTGGCACCCGATACTGTTCAAGATTTGGAGTTATTTTTTATTTTGTCAACATATGAATTAAAGCTGCAGTAGGCAGAATGCTTTTGGCATCATTGTGCAAAAAATTCCATAATAACCTTTCAGCATATTGTAATTCAAGTGTTCTGAGAGAAAGATTTCTGCACCTCCTCATGGCTCTGTTTTCAGGCTTTAAAAAATCTAGTCATTTTACAGCTAAACAGTACACTACAAGATGTTTCTGAAAACATTTGAGGCAAGAAATAGCATTACAATATCAGAATATTGATTCATATCCAGCTCGGCTCTGATTGGTTGTTTCCCTCCGGTCTGTGAAATCTTGCAGATGTCATTAGGAGCACCGGAGGACACTGGAGTACACAGAGTCCCATGATTTTTTTTCAGATTACCTTTCTCATGCTACTACTGGCAGGATATAGTGACCGTTTTATAAAAAAATCATATTTGCTCCAATTCTACCCAGTGCTGCTTTAATGTGCACACAAACAACCCTCTTGACAGCACTAATAGCTACTGATGATAGTTTTAGACATTGAAAAATGAAGACTCATTGGTGGAGCGGTGCAGGCTGGTGCGCCTGGTGAGAGGTAAATATATATATTTTTCTGACTGCAGTGAGAAATCTGGATTAGTAAACAACTGCAGGAACCACTGACAACCAGCAGGGGGAGCAGTCTACATTCATAACACCTGTGCTCTTCAGAGACAGACAGAGTGTACAACAACACAAAGTACTGCAACTTACTCTGCACACTGTCACCACGCTGACAGCTCACCCTTTAATAATAATAATAATGTAAATCATTCCAGGCGTTCCTCTCCATCAAAACAGACCAATTGTATTCTTGGTATGATCCCATAAATGTGCATCCTCTCCACTAAAAGAGGCCCTTTTACTTTAACTTAACCGTCTTGTTTTAGTGACGCTCGCTGTGATCGTGAAGCCAATCTCTGCTAGAAGTCTCCCGTCTGGCAAGTGTCGGGCTGTCCCGAATAACATTTTTTGGGCTTCGAAGCTTCGGTGAGAAATATTCGACGGTATTCGAAATTTCGCTTTGCGGCACGGTAAAGCGCAGCAGGCTGACATGTTCGTCTGTCTGTCTGTCTTTATCTCCCCCGTTTCAGCGCCGCGGCCGCACTACTGTACATACACGACCCTCTGCACACAACAAACAGGGATGTCCGTCTGAAAATAACTAATAATAGTGTATGTTGAATATAAATCATGAATAATGTTGTGGGATTATTCCTTATTTCACGGGATATTTGGGGATTTCTACATTATAATTACATACTTTTGGGGATTTATCCTATGATTATCATTACGGTCAATGTGTAGTTTATTTATTTATTTATTTATTTTTTTATTTAAATTCATTATTTTTTTTAAACTTGTTTTTTCCCTTTTTTTTCAAATTTAATTTAACTTTGTTTTTTGCTCTTTATCCTTTTCGCATCGCCAATGGGTGAGGGTTGGATGGGAGGGTGGCTTTGGGGTAAAAATATCAAAATATGGAGGGACAATCATTTACATTTGTTCTGTATTTGTATATTTCTTTACACCTGTTGTTACTCCCAATACATTATTACTTTAAAAGAAATGATTACATACATACATATACTAAAATAAAATAAAAGAAGCATTCGAATAGTGATTTGTAGGTCGATTATCATGGCAACGGTCGAAGCTTCGAAGCATTTGGGTCAGCCCTAGGCAAATGTGTTGTTGATTGAGAACACCAGGAGAGGAAAAAGATCTAAATAAAGCTCAGGATATAAATGATTCAACACATGTGAGGATTGTCTGAATGGAAGAGCAGGAAAGTGAGTGGG
>CAKAKR010033861.1:0-37283 GCA_916700685.1 Adelosebastes latens
GAGGTGTAAGAATCCACAGCAGACATCCGAGCTGTGAGATCAGATGATGCCGTGCTATAATAAAGTGCTTAGGCATGGTTTCTAGCTGCAGAGTGCTGAGTCATAGATGCTCATTTCTATCCTGAAGCAGAAACTGAGTTTAGTCTGAGTTCAGTGGATTTCTCTCAGTGTTATGTGGAGAAATGTGGACAATGCCTGCTGTTAATCCTCCCCTTTGTATCCCGGCACCCCTGGTCGGCTAGTAACACATTGTTATTTAAAAATGCATTATCATTCAATTAGTATATAAAGAGCACACTGAGAATCCAAGTTAGCTGAGTGCACACATACTGTATATAAACTGGTTGGTTTACTGAGAGTACAGTCAAGAACGCTCACGTCATAAGTGAAAACGTGGGAATGGTTATACAATTGTGTTGCATTGGGACATTCAGTTTCCATTATATTGATTCATTACAACCCAGAACAGAAATATAGTAACTATTAAGAGCAATGAGTAGCAGCACTGGCAGGCAGCAGTGTAGTAGCAGTTGGCAATGAGCAGACTGGGTTGGCAGCTTAAATAACCTGAATGGATGTGTTCACATCAGCTGACCGCTGGAGGGGTGCACATGACCTGCACTAAACTAATACATGCTTAATCTCTCCATTCACAGAGATAAAAATCTGTTTGGAGACGGTTACTCAGATTTGTGTGGTTTGTGACCACAATTTGGTACAAAGTTGTCTGTAAATCATCAAGCCTTATGTCAACTTATAAAATTTATGACTAACATGTTAGCAAACACTTGGCTGTTAGCTGACAGAGCTAACAGTGGATGATACGCATGGATGTATAAAGAGAACTGGATACAGCGTTGGAAGCGGGCGCCCGTTCATTCCTATGAGAGTCGCTCAGTGGCGCATGAAGCCAAAATGGCTCGACAACCGAGTGATAAAGTAACCGTATCATCCGGCGATCTTCCACATCCATTGGGCCCACAGAGCAGGCGCAGTAGCGTTTCCTTTAACCCCGCCTCCCAGCCCTCGCTCCAGTCTCGGTCTGGGTCTCATTCACATAAACGGAGGAAGGGAAATAACTCTGAATTCAGCTATTACTGCATTTTACAACTTTTAGGATCTAATGATTTAAATAAGGGCTATTCAAGTGTTCGTTCATGTTGTGTCACCTCAAAAAAATTATCCACTGAGTTACAGATGTCTCTCCCAATGTCAGTCTATGGGGAAAAAGTATTTTTGGGCCCAATGGCATCACGTGACAGACACGGAAGTTGTAGTACCGCCGTGTGGCCACTACCAAAATTTGCTCCATGCCCGGCCCTCTTCCTGGGGGCTTGGTGCTACGCTTCTGGGACGACGTCGTCGGTTGGGATGGCGTCATCAGCTGTAACCGCCGTATGAGATCAGAGCAGGGCAGCAGTCGTGAGCTAGCCAGTGGGGCACGCTCGCATGCACAAATATGCACTAAAACACACATGTGGTCAGCCCGGCTATGTCAACAAAGCACAAAGAAGTTCTGATTACAACACACACAGAGGGAGAGAGACTTCATTCTCTGCTCTGGTAGACATTACTCCACTATATGTTCACATAGTAAATAGTTGTTTGCTGCTATATTAATGCTCTGGATATCGAATTTCACACTTTAAAAGTGCACCCCACTGATTTAGCTTTGCACTCCTTTAACACTGTCTGAGTCACGATGGACAAAATCGATGCAGCAGAATCAGACTTGTCCTCTTTTTTTATATCATGCATTTTTCTTCCTTCTCAAATTCGACTGCCTACGTTACCCATAATGCAACTCTAACTGCCGACATTTCGGTTGGAGATTTGGGTGTGTTATAGGCTAATGTAGCCTCAAGCAGGGTTGAGCAGGCTACAGCTCACTTCCTCTAACTTCACACCTCCAGATTATTTTATTCTCAAACTTGTAGTTTTCAGCAGTTTTCAAGTGACATCACTTGAGGCAATTCATCAGATTTCGTGCAGCTCCCTATGGCTCCCACAAAAGGCTTTATACAATGTTTTTTTCACACATGCAGTAGTACTCCCCAAAACCTGTGAACAGACACTGATGTGTGAAAGCAGTGGAGTTCCCCTTTAAGCTTCATGAACATCATGTGTGATGAAACATAATTATAGGAAAGATTTCACGTCATTGAACAACACAAGTTAGCAAATGTAAGTTTAATTTTAAAAAGTTTGCAATATAGTGATTATTAATATAGGCTAATGCTGAGAAATTTGATAAGCAAAGAAAATAGTGTTATTTTCCTGTAGCATTAATTTAGGGTGTGGTTACCTTGGTGTTTGTCTGCTTCCCAGACACACTATCATTTAGCACATATGGGTTGGAGAGAGCTGGATGAACTCAACCATAAGGACCAGTGAAACAAAACAGTGAGCTGCAGACTAAAGTATTGATTCCCAATGGAATCACCAGTCCTGGCAATCATTTCACATTACAGGGATGCTTTTTTTCCAATGTGAGTATAACACATATCGATAAATGTAACTTTAACAAGGTGTTAATTAAAGAGAAGTGTCAATGTGTCAGTACAGGACCATGCAAAGTTTAGAGTAAAGGCAGCGCTTTCTTATTTACCATGGATTTCTACTAAATAACTAAATAAAAATAAAAAACCTTCTCAATAGTTTTCACATTTACTCCCAACATGAGATGTTCTGTGCATAAACTGCAGATATTTGTGGTGCGGTGGCTCGTATCCAACTCTGCTTTAATTTCCTCAGGTTCGCAGCTGACCTGGGTCAAACAGACCACATGCAAAAATGCATATACAAATGCAGCCGTAACAAGCTTTGTCTTTGCATTTTTCTCCTGTTTGGTACGATATAGGGGCACAGTGTCACATGAGGACAATTCAGCAGGATGTTTACCAAGTTGACTTTCAAATACTCCTCTCTAATCAGTTCAGTCTTTGTGGGTTTGGCGTTTTGTACTTTATGTCAGCTCTATCAAATGTTTAACAAGACTTAAGCAGTTTTTATAAATAAAATTATTAAAATCCATTAGTTTATTATAAATATCTGTATATATTATAAGTAGTATATTGACTGCCTAGTTCAATTCTAAACTGTTGTCAGAATAGTTCTTGTAAATACTAACATATTCTGAATTTAGTGTGGTAGTGACCAGTAGAAGGTGCAGTATTTGTGTGTCACGAAAGAAAGAGAGAGTGGAGAGACGTGTGGTTTGAGTGTGTGTTTATGGTGTAATTAGAATAACAGATGCTGAGGGCACGCTGTAGCATCATGAGGAGAGGGCGCTGTCAAGCATCAACATGCCGGTGCTATTAAAATATCTCTTCAGTGTATATACAACTCAGGGCCTGTTTGGGGCGCGGTCCAGCAGGTTAACAGTGTGAATGAATTATACTGATCTTATGAAGGTGAGAAAGGTTACATTTAGTCAGCTGTGGACTCCTTTATAACAAGAGCATGTGCTAATGAGCTTTCATCCCAGAGGCAGACTCCACATTTAGGCAGAATATAGGGAATGTAACACCTACAGAGTAGTTAACAACTGGACCATCAGGTTCTCATGTATGTAACTCTCTATCCATGTGGACTCACAACTTGTTTATACTATTCAAACATGAAATACATGATTAAATTGATCATTAATGTGTGTCAAATCTACTTGTTAGTGCCCATTTAATGTATGATGAAAGCCAAATTGACCCCCTTACAGTGGCAGAAAAGTCTTGTCACACTCTTTACTAACATGCTCTAGCACAGCGGTGGAAAAACTCTTTTGATTATGGGCCATATACAGAAAAATATAAGGTGTTAAGGGCCAAACAATAGTAAATGTTTCGTTTTCAACCAGTTACACTGTAAGAAAATCGGTGTGTTTCTAGACCAGCAAACCCCATGTGCCATAGAAAATAAGATTTGTATCAAAATAACTACAGAACATTTGACATTACATAGTTTATTGGGGTGTCCATATATTACAAAAAGTATCTCTATATCTGCTACTCTTAAATTTAAATTGAATTAGTTCAATACTTTTAAATTCTAATACAGTGCATGGCCGAAGTGCCCACTTAAAATATTATGATGTTATTATGTGTAAATATGTAAATAAGTCGTGTTAAAACAGGAAGAAATGGCCAAATATTGGTTTCTGTTCATGGCCTAAGTGCCCACTTAAAACATTACGATGCAAATGTAAATGTAATATGTAAATCTGTAAGTCTAATACTAAGATATAACAAACAGAACAGGCAGAAATGGTAAAATATTGACGGATAATTTCACAAAATTAAGTCGACATCCAGTCTTTAAACTAGGATGTGTACAGTGCAATTTATTAGAAATAACGCTCAAGCCATATCCTAGTTTATTTTTAAAGATTCACAGCTTAGTTTGGCCACCCCAGCGCTAGCACATATGGTCATATCAAAACCTGTGTATATTTCATTGATTATCTTTATTCATAATTATTAATTAATGTATAATATATTCTTTATTTTGCATAGACATCTTTTTTTTATTTCAATATGTGCTTATTATCTGACACTAAAATCCAAAGGTGGTTTTATTTACAATAATGTAAACTGATTGTAACCTTTATGTCAAAAACACTGCATTTGTCCTTTAGTGTCGGCACACATATTTTCTTTACTATGAAATCTCTGTAAAGTACAAGGAAATAGGAAATAATGTAAGACTCCTGAAACAGGAAGTAAGGACATTCCTTTCTGATGTCTGTTACAATGAGTAATACTAGTAAATCATCACATGGACGTCACAGTTCAGACAAGTATTGTTTGTGTGTGGATAACGAATCATGTCAGCATATCTAGTTATTCTTATTAAACATAATCCAGTTATGAATCTCACTCAATGTCGCTGTAATTGTACAGAGCAGGTCATAATGAACATGACATTTAACCAGAGTCATGTGTCCGTAACAGTCTGCTCTTGATGTGTAACATTGGTGAATAAAGTAGGTCTTTGCTTCATTAAAGAGTGTGATGCAACAATGGATTTCACCAGGATTGTTTAACATCCTGTTCCTGAAAGGCCAGACAGCTCAGGCTGTTGTGTGCCGTATCAGCGACAGTTTACACACTGGGAAGTTATACAGTATGTGCCAGACGTGCTGATAATTGCTTGAAGGCACACCTTGCTGTTCCTTATCTGTGGATTTGGTATGACTAATACCCTTATGCTGACCACACAGTCAGTTTGTGACTGTTTTTTCCCCTCTGTTATTTATTTGTCAGAGACTCATCACTGTTCTACCCATAATAAAGTCACAAGGAAGGCCTTAATAACAGCACTGAGACAGTATCCTACTTCCTGGTCTCGCTGTGTGTCACACTGATGATGCTGTGCTTTTTATGAGACATTGACTGTACAATATGACCCCAGTATAATTTGTGTAATCAAAGAACTGCCCAGAATTTAATTCCATTGTGTTGCAATAAAGCAATATAAAAATAGTAATTTTGTTATGTGGCCCTGATTCATTTCTGGGTTAAGCAGAGCTGGGATCAGTCAGTTCAGGAAGTGGATTATCTTCATGGATGACTAAAAACATTATGGGGTGGGGAGTAAGTCACTGCATCATCATCATGCTTACAGAAAATAAAGACTGTATCATTACCAAATTCAGTAAATCTCAGTCACTGAGCCAGCGTCAGAGGATAGTGCTGTGTGTATCAACGTTAGTATATGGCACATGGATATTAATAGTATTATGGCGGTTATAGATATATACAGATGTATATTGTAGCAGCAAACCTAATTTCCCCTAGTGGGACAATAAAACTGAACTGAACTGAACAGATTGATGATGAATGCCTCGTTTTTTTATCTGCTGTTTATTTTCAGATCGATAAGTACCTGTACTCCATGCGTTTCTCTGATGAGACGTTAAAGGAAATCACGCAGCGGTTTCGGAGGGAGCTGGTCAAAGGACTGGGGCGGGACACCAACACCACTGCTGTGCTGAAGATGCTGCCAACGTTTGTGCAGTCAATCCCTGATGGCTCAGGTTAGTAGCCTACCTCTAACCCACACATGTTAACCATGGTTGGATTATCTGAACCCCAACGCGCCTATTTTATCACTGTACAAATGAGTGACAACAAAGGAAAGGCTGCACAGTCTCCTATTTCCTGGCATGTCTACCTTTTCTATATCCAAATAATAAAGGTATTTACACAACAGAGACAGGAAGGACTATTTTGCCACCACCACTCAGGTCCGGGTGGAGTTACATTCAAAATATTTTACTATACGCAATATTTAACTGAGTCAGAATAGAAAGAGAGAGCAAAGGTTTGTATTTTTAGTTGCTGTCCCAGCTTTCAGAAGACAGGGAATCACCCGTGGCAGGAAGTCCCTCATATTTATGAAAAGTGTTCAATTGAGCTGATCTTGCGTTTCTTTGGCATGTAGGAGGAAACAAGATGTAATCACAGTAACACATGGTGAACATGCAAGCTTCATACAGACAGTTCTGGTGCTGCAGTGATCTAAACCAAGCTTCTTTATAGACGCGAGTCAACCGTGCTAACCACCACAGAGTGTGTAGCTAGATTAGATTAGTAGCAGCATTACATGTGACAGTTGTTGACATGGATGGATTACTGAACGGGCCTACCGGGCACAGGGCCCAAAGTGTCAGGAGGAGATTCAAAATGACCACAAAGAAACATAAAATGACTACAAAGAGACACACAAAGACTATGAAGAGACTAAAACAACTACAAAGAGATGCAAAACAGCTGCAAAGAGAGACAAAGAGACCACAAAGAGACTTACAATTACTAAGAAAAGGGGCAAAACAACCACAAAGAGACACAAAATGACTACAAAGAGACTCAAAAGGACTACAAAAAGACACAAAGCAACTACAAAGAGATTCACAATGACCACAAATATAGTGTACACAAAACAACTACAAAGATACACAAAACGTCTACAAAGAGACACAAAATGACTACAGAGACACAAAATGACCACAAAGATACACAAAATGACTACGAAGAGACACAAAATGACGACAAAGAGACACAAAAGTACTACAAAGAGACACACAATTACCACAAAGAGAAACAAAATTACCACAAAGATACACAAAACAACTACAAAGATACACAAAATTATTACAAAGAGACACAAAACAACTACAAAGAGACACAAAATGACTACAAAGGTACACAAAACAACTTTAAAGAGACAAAATGACTACAAAGAGACTCAAAATAACCACAAAGAGACACAAAACAACTACAAAGAGACACAAAACAACCACAAAGAGACACAAAACAACTACAAAGAGACACAAAACAACTACAAAGAGACACAAAACAACTAAAAAGATACACAAAGCAACTACAAAGAGACACAAAATGATTACAAAGAGACACAAAACAACTACAAAGAGACACAAAATGACTACAAAGAGACACAAAATGACTACGATGGTACACAAAACAACTTCAAAGAGACAAAATGACTACAAAGAGACACATAACAACTAAAAAGATACACAAAGCAACTACAAAAAGACTAAAAATAACCACAAAGGGACACAAAACAACTACAAAGAGACACAATATGACCACAAAGATACACAAAACCACAGAGAGATATGAATGACTAAAAAGGGAGAGGCGGTAGGGCCTTTTGAATGGCTGTGCCCAGCGGCCCATTGTCTTAAAATCTGCCCATAGTTGTTGATGATAACAATTGAAGCTGTTAAATAATACCTTGCTGATGGATAATTGTATTATGCAGAGATGTTGTTTTGTAGGAAATGGGTGACAATAAGTACCATACTGTGCCTTTAACTCCTCATCTCTTGCTTACATTAATCCAACCTAAACTCAAAAGGCAAAACTACTGTTTCTTCATGGTATAGTGACATATACAATGCTTTTAAATACTGTCATCCCCTCTCTCTCCCTGTCATTATGTCATTGTATGAAGCATGCTGTCTAATCTTAATTTACTGCAGTCGTTCTGCCCTTGTCACTCAGGTGAATGTTGATGAATGACTCTTGTACATGCTGTACTTTGGGAGGAGACTGTCTGTCAGATTTTATTACCTTAGTCAGCTGAATAATAATGGAGGCAAAGCTCCAAACAGAGGTTGGCACAAAATGAATCTACTTTAGTCTACAACGTGAGAGCTGTACCTCCAGACACACACATCAGAGATTACAGCAGCACTAATCCTGATGTCATTGTTAGAGAAGGCAGTGACACTGAAAGTCAGAGTCCTAAAGTTACACATGCTTGAAACACAATACGTTGAGTCTGAATTATTACAAAATAAATTCTAATCTTTGTTTTTTGTATTTCTTTATTCAAGAAATACAAATGATAATGTGAAAAACTGATTCTAACTAGTTACTAAAGTACATGTAATTCTCATCTTTCTCATCAATGATACCGTACATCAAAAATATTTCCTTATGTACACAAAGACTTACTGTGTATAACATAACGTTAAAAAAAGAACAGGGTTAAAATTCGTTGTCCAGCAGCCTCCTGAGGATGAAAAACTGATTCATTAGTGATAAGGTATCACTCTTTCTGTGACGCAGCAGTTACACTGTTGGGTGCTGAAATGCTTGTTCAGAGTGAAGAATGAATTCACAGATAAACGGTTCTGTTACATTACAGTCAGTTTGATCTCCTTATTGTCAGTTTACATATGAGACAAAGAGGCAGTTAAGCCTTTCAGTCATTACAGCTTCCTGTTATAATTTTTTACTTTAGTTTGACCGAGCTACAGTAGCTGTGTTTGTCAGAGAATGGGAATATTATTCTGTCTGGTTAGAGAGAGAGCAGGAATTAGCTTCTTCTGTTCACCTGATGAATCGCTGGTAAAGACGGGTAATGTACTGTGAGCCACTACAATATGTTTCATCATCTACTATAAAGTAAAATGTGCACGAATATCAATGAACAGCCATGGCAAATAACAATGACAGTGTTATTCCATGTCTCTGTTCTCTCTGCTTCCACCGACCAGCAGAGAATTTAAAATAATTAGAAAAGAATTCAAAAGAAATGCATTAATATATTATTATATCTCGTTTTACTGGTTATCTCTGCTGCATCTACATTCCTCTCAGATAAATTATCAGTCAGTTTGCACCACTGACATGACCTCGCATTCTGATCTGCACAAAAAGTTGTGGCACAAGATCCTAGTCATGTGAAATTACACTGAGTTAGGGGGTACTGTCTGCTTTATCGCCTCTTATCTAAGGTCAGTAAGATCTCCGAGGCACGTTACTAATGAGGAGTGAAACGCAGTGAAACACTACTGCAGTTTATCTAATCGAAAAGCTTTAAGCCATTTCTGTTCTCAATTCAGACAGAAAGAATAAACTACAGTCACTACTTACCGCCAAGTGACCCTTGACTAAATATACACCAGCATTTCATGTGATTTAACTAATCACAGGTCACAGACACCATCAGCAGCAACACAGCACACTTTTTACAGTTTAACATATTAGTGTCCATTCATGCAGATCATATTTATTAGAAAAAATTACTGCTTACAATGTTTAAGACATAATGATTGTCTCACAACTTGTCATTGCTTAAACAACACTTTCAGTTTGAATAAAAGCAAACAATGTTTAATTTTCTCATTATCATTACTGATAAGCTGTTGACCAGCTGATATTGCTGCCTTAATGCGTCTGTTGGAGTTGAGCAATCATTAACCAGGAACTGTACAGGAAGTTCATCTTGCAGAAAGGATTTAAGCAAACCTACAGTATACACACTAGCATACACATAATGCTTGCATATAAAAAAATACATATACACTGCAAACCTCACTTTCTATGCATTTATTTGTTTATTTATTTAATTTATTAATTTTTTTAATCATGCTTTTTATTGTTTCCTTAAGAAAAATGACTACAACAACCTAAACCATAACAAATAAAGTAATATATACATATAATTACAACAACAAAGTATTCAAAAACAAGTGAGGAGGGAAAAAATGGTAATAATAATAAAAAATATATAAAAATAAAAAATAAATAAGTATGAAATATATATGTATAAAAAAGTTATTATACATTTTAAATAAAATATTAAAATAAATAAATAATGATAAAGTAAATATAAATATATTAAAGAAATATAAATTAATAAAATGAATCCACAGCCCAGATTCCCAACACCTATACTTATATCCCTGTGGTCCCGCCCCCATGTTAATTCACCCACACAGGATAGATTCAGAGGTTTCTATGTGTTTATTTACTTACTGCTATATTGTATTTGGGGGAGTTGACAGTTGACAGCTTTAGCCCAAAGACAAGACATAACGTCTGATAAAATCCATCTGAAAGAGCTTTATCTTTGCATACACTGCTTCTTCCACGTATTATATTATGTGACTTTAATACACAGTAGAATAATAGTGAGAGCTGTATTTGTTTGCCAAACTAACAGAAGAGAGATGAACTGATAATGCACGTCTTCCTGTCCCTGTGCAGAGCTGTGGTAATTAGCTGTGTGTTCTTCAGTGAAAGTCAAAAACACTTTCCTTTACTGTAAATTTTACATTTCTTCTCCTCTTCTTGTCCCTCCCTCATCTTCCAACTTCTTCCCGTCTCGACAGAGAAGGGCGACTTCATTGCGTTGGATTTGGGAGGCAGTAACTTCAGGATCCTCCGCGTCAGAGTGAGCCATGAGAAGAAACAGACCGTTCAGATGGAGAGTCAAATATATGACACACCAGAAGACATCATGCACGGCAGTGGGACGAGAGTATGTTTATACTGAAATACACACACACACACACACACACACAGTCTCTGCAGCTCAACCTGAGACGACCTCTCCCTCTCTCCACCTCTGTTCCAGCTGTTCGACCATGTGGCAGAGTGTCTTGGCGACTTCATGGAGAAACACAGTATCAAAGACAAGAAACTCCCCGTTGGATTTACCTTCTCCTTCCCCTGCCAGCAGACCAAACTAGATGAGGTGAAACAAAGTTTATTAATAGATGTAGCTGTCGTTATGCAGTTCACTTCTTTGTGACATTTTCCATGTTTTATCTTTTATTCAAATATCTGCCAATTACCATGCAGTTCATTTACATTATGAGCTGCTACAGTTGAGCAGTAGCCTAATGGAGACCTGATCCACAATCATGCGTGTGCCAGGCTCTGCCCAATAAAACCAAGTCTCCATTAAGCATCCAATCTCTTTCATTTTCTCACTTCCCTCTGTCTCTCTCTCTCTGTGTTATCTCCAGGGCTATCTGATGACATGGACAAAGCGTTTCAAGGCCAGTGGAGTGGAGGGAATGGACGTTGTCAAGCTGCTTAACAAAGCTATTAAGAAGCGAGGAGTGAGTCTTATCTTTTGTCTCATTTGATGCCACACAGTAGTCTGAAGTTATCAACTTATTTATCCTAATGCATTTGGTTTAATTCAAACTGTGATGCAGAATGGCACAGATGACACCAAAGATGACATGTGCTTTCATTTCTTTCAGGACTATGATGCCGACATCATGGCAGTAGTGAATGATACTGTGGGAACGATGATGACCTGTGGTTTCGATGACCAGCGCTGTGAAGTCGGCATTATCATCGGTACGAGAGCTTATTATTATTATTATTATTATTATTATTATTATTAGCTATTAATTGATTTTGATTTATCGGTTTGAGTAATTGTTTAAAGAAAAAAAAGTCTGATTCCAGCTTCTTAAATGTGAATATTTTCTAGTTTCTTTACTCCTCTATGACAGTAAACTGAATATATTTGAGTTGTGGACAAAACAAGATATTTGAGGACGTCGTCTTGGGCTTTGGGAAACACTGATTGACATTTTGCACCATTTTCTGACATTTATAGAACAAACAACTAATCGAATAATCAAGAAAATAATCGACAGATTAATCGTCAATGAAAATATCGTTAGTTGCAGCCATAATCGGTACTCCAACAATGTGCATTTGAATAGTCAAGGGACCAATTAGAATCATATTTGGCATCGTTACAAGTTAAATGGAATTTAATACTCTCAGAACCAAAAGAAGCAGAATGAAAATTTATTAAACTGTAAGGATTAGGGCTGTCCTCGACCAAAGAAATTCTTAGTCGACTAACATAGTATTTTGTCGACTAATGGATTGGTTGATTTAATCGACAAATCTGTAAAACTCCACAGTGAGTTTCTCCTCAAAGAATCACACTTAAGTACCACTTTCTTGTGGTGCAGAATAAGTTCTTAGAAATAAGTCAGTCAGTCATGAAAAAAGCATAAAAATCAAAGAAATCTTGGTCGACTGAGACCAAACCAACCGATTAGTCGACTAATTGAAAAGAGGGGGCAGCCCTAATATATATGTATGTATTTCTCTGTGATCAGGTACGGGCACCAATGCATGCTACATGGAGGAGCTGCGTCACATTGACCTGGTGGAGGGAGATGAGGGCAGGATGTGCGTGAACACAGAGTGGGGAGCCTTTGGAGACGACGGCATGCTGGAAGACATCAGGACAGAGTTTGACAGAGAGATAGACCGAGGCTCTCTCAACCCCGGCAAACAGCTGTACGTCAAACCAAAACTAGCACAGCCTCGTTCATCCCTGAGATAATCTAAATGAGCTACCACAGAATCAGCTGATGGTTTACTGTCAGTTACTCAACCAGCTGTTGTTTATTGTTCTGGTTAGAGAGAAAGATTAACATGATTTGACAATCAAAATATGTAGTTTCTAGAAACTTTAAGGATAGCAGTGATGCACCTCCAACCTTATCTTCAGATGAATGTATCTTTGCTTTAATATCCAGCATGTTTGCTGTTTACACAAGTTGTCACAGAAGTCCTGCACTCTGTTAATACAGCCGACACAAAACACAGAGTTTTCACCCAGTAGACTGGGTGCCGCATCCTGTGTGAAACCAACAACGTGTAGTTATCTTTGTGTTCACAAGCGTTAAGTTTGAAACATATTATTATTATGTTATAATGTTATGGTATTGTGTTATTTTAAGCTAAAACACTATGTCTTTCCCTAAACTTAACCAAGTGTTTTTGTTGCCTAAACCTAAAGAAGCCTTTTTGTTTGTGTTCAAAACGTAGTGTTTCATTCAGTTTTACAACGTGTTGTTTTTAAATTTCACTTTCACTTTTACAACGTAGTAGGCCCCTAATGACCCACATCTATAGTGGCCGATAACGCCTATTTAATGACCTGATAACAGTCGAATCGGGTGGTTAATATGACTAGCAGAGATAAAGGTGATGCTCTTCGTTGGCCCACATGGGAGCCAAAGTCTGTATATCCTCACCATGAGGAGAGCAGCATCTGAAAAGGTTCAGCTGCTAAAAACTCAACTAGTGGCATCTTTAACTATTAGAGAACAACCAAGTAGGTTATAGTGCTATTTATCCAAAGCTCAGGCTACTTAACCAGAAGTTTCTGGGTGTTTGTTTTACCCGCCTCTCATTTTCTCTTTCACTGTGTCGTAGATTTGAGAAGATGGTCAGTGGGATGTACATGGGGGAGCTGGTTCGTCTCATCCTGGTGAAGATGGCCAGAGAGGGCCTGCTGTTCGAGGGAAAGATCACGCCTGAGCTTCTCACTAAGGAGAAGTTTGAGACCAAATACATCTCAGCCATAGAGAAGTAAGTCACACTACATGTAAACCTCATGCGTTTTCTCAATTGAGTAGTTAACTAAATTATAAAACTTTAAATGATCTATATTTATAGTCCATCATTGCTTCTCTGTCTTTTCTCTTCAGGAGTAAGGAGGGGTTGAGCAAGGCCAGAGAGATTTTAATCAGACTCGGTGTGGAGCCCTCAACCGATGACTGCATCGCCGTGCAGCATGTGTGTATTATAGCTGAAATAGCATTCTTGTGAATCCCTCTTTTGCCGCTTCATTGCCATACATTTTTGTCAACGTATCTGAGATCTGTGCTGTAGTATCTGAAAATAGTTTACCTAAAATAAAAGCTGCTCTGCTTATCTTATATCTTATCTTATTCTGCAGTTTATTCTGAAGTTTTGACATGCTGCTTGATGAGTGTCTCTCCTCCTTCAGGTTTGTGCTATTGTGTCTTTCCGCTCTGCCAACCTGATCGCTGCCGCGCTGGCCGGCATCCTGCTGAGGCTAAAGGAGAACAAAGGCGTGGCACGTCTCCGAACCACTGTAGGCATCGATGGATCGCTATACAAGATGCACCCACAGTGAGTGACATAAAGATAACATCAAAACATATGCATTTCTGTTTATTTTACATGCTCTATCAGTGCTTAAATAGGATATTGTGTATCTCAATGCTTCAACAACACCCATTGAGAGTTGCTGTCAAGTCTTTTGGGCGGCTTACTGGTTATCCTACATTATATTATACATGTAACATATCAGTATGTTATATAAACTGTCTAAACAAGACCACATTTCTCATTAAAAATGTTCAAAGTTCAAGACTTAAACTCTCTTATATGTATTTCAGATATGCCCGTCGTCTTCATAAGACAGTCCGTCGTTTGGTCCCGGACTCTGATGTTCGGTTCCTCCTATCGGAGAGCGGCAGTGGAAAAGGAGCTGCCATGGTGACGGCTGTGGCCTACAGACTCGCCGAGCACTCACGAGAAATTGCCCAAACGCTGTCTGAATTCCGCCTGACGACAGAACAACTGCTGGAGGTGAGGACAGACAGATACTGTAGTGCGCGTGTGTATTCTTATATATGTGTGTGTGTGTGTGTGTGTTTGTGTGTGTTTGTGTGTGTGTGTGTGTGTGTGTTACTTCACTATTTAAGATATTCCTAAATTCCTCCAGGTAAAGAAGAGAATGAGGACAGAGATCCAAAATGGCCTTTCAAGGAGCACTCAGGACTCTGCTACTGTCAAAATGCTGCCAACGTTCGTAAACAGCACTCCTGATGGCTCAGGTAACACACACACACACACACACACACACACACTCACTCACATGCTTATACATACATATTCAAGCTGGCGATATCTCAGGAACGCTATGAGGGAACTCAGGGATGAACTAATTAGGTTTTGGTGATCAAAGGTCACTGTGACATGTTTTGGCCATAACTCAAGAATTCATACGCTAATTATGACAAAATTTAACAAAAATGTCTAATAGGATAAAATGATGAAGTGGTGTCATTTTATATCCAAAAGGTCAAAGGTCACTGTGATGTCATAATGTTCTGAAAAAAACACTTTTCTGGACATTATTCAACACCATAACTCAGGAACAGAAAGGCAGATTGTGACCAGATTTCACATTTAGTCGGATACTGAATTAGTGACACTAATCTTGGGTGTCCACCTTGAAACTGTGGTGATTGTATAGATCTTCTGCTGGCGGGTTGAAGATGTGTGTGAAGCATCCACTTTTTATAATGTGTAGCTTCTTTGCACCAACATCCATATTTGAAGCATTGTCTGCTGTCATGGCTGCAACCTTGTGCTCTATCAGAGTCAACTTTATTGGCCAAGCATGTGAACACATACAAGGAATTTGACTGTTTTTTGTTTCTCTCAATAAACTTTCACACTAAAAGACATGCAGCAGAACAACAACAACAAAGCTAAACAATTAGAGTTGTTTTTTTTTTTTTTCAACTTCAAAAAGTTTTTATAATCATGAAAAGACATTTGTTTTAAGATAATACAAATGTGGCCACCAATAACAACAACAGTAACATTTTAGAAGGAGAACGTAAACCAAGCAGTCAAACAATGGTTTAACATAAGGCACCAAAGCGCAATTGCATATTTTGCATATGACTGAAATTGCATCAGAAATTTAGATTTTCATATTGTCGTCCTCCGCTATTCTTTTGCAGCTGTTAGACATTTATTTGTGTGGATTACAAGTTCTATTCTCTTAATTTGCTAATTTAATATGATGAGAAATTATTGTTTTGGATCTATTGTGATTAATGTGACGATGATCAGCTGTGCCTGTGATAGAAGGAAGGGGTGGGACTGAGTCTCTTTTTTTTTAGTTTTCAACAAACATGGGAAATTTATGGAATGGGGCATCGGTACAGTCTTTGACCTCATGTTAGACTTGATCATGTTTTTGTCAATTTTGTTGAAAAAAGAGTGAATAAATCAGCCAAATGAGGGCAACATAAGAGTTGTTATTTGGACTCTTTAATGTGAGAGTTGAGAACCGGAGCCCTGTAATGTGGCACAGTTTAAGATAAGTACAAAAAACAGGCCACAACAGCAGCATTGTACAAGGCATTTCTCTGATGTGTGTGTGTGTGTGTGTGTGTGTGTGTGTGTGTGTGTTTGACATGGTTACTGTTTTATTTATTTTTATTATATATTTATCCGTCTCTTTGTCCATTTGCCTGCTTGTCTTGTTATCCAGAGAATGGTGATTTCCTGGCTTTGGATTTAGGAGGAACCAACTTCAGAGTTCTGTTGGTCAAGATTCGCTCTGGCAAGAAGAGATCAGTGGAGATGCACAACAAGATCTACGCTATTCCTCTAGAAGTGATGCAGGGCACAGGAGAGGAGGTGAGATCCACTGAAATTATGCAGACGATGCATTCGAGCGAAAGTAAGAAGGGTGGGTGAGAAACATTGAACTTAACCTCCTGTCACCTTGTTGGTGCTGTAAAGATTAGGGTAGTCCGGTCGGAGGTCGGGGATGTGATGCTCAGAGGTAAGTGGATAGGATAGACCCAGGAAAGAAAAGGTCGATAGGTAAGAGGTAGACCGAAATAGAAATTGATTGAGTTGACAGTCTTTAAAACGTAGATTTGAACTTGTGCACCGGCTGAGGCTAATCCTGTCTGTCACCTCTGGCCTTTTCATCCTCACTCTCACTCCGCCATGTGTCTCGCTTCCTCCTGAGATACACAAAAAGCCAGAATGGAAATAGCACTGTTTTATTGTAATTTCACAGGTGCTTTCACTTATTTTGCCTAGTTAAAGTCAATACCAAAGTGCCCACTGTCATACGGGACATCTTTATCTTTTTATTAGTGTGTGGTTTTGGCGATATTACACATTTCCCAGCATGTGTGGGGTGTGCAGGGCCTTTTAAATGAGTGGTTTAAATCCTCATATTAGTCAGAAAGTGTAGGCAATAGTAGAAATGAGAAATGGTTTGTGAATTATTCACTATTCACCACATATTCCAGTATACAGTGTGTCCTCGAAATGGTAGTGTTGTCAGATAAGATCCACTATACCCAATGTAGGTGGACAAATTATTTCACAGTGCATCAAGTAAAAAGTCAAATATGTTGCTCCTCTGGCCTCAACCAGCGATCTCATAGCATGTGCTTTCCATTAGCTGTCAAGGGCAAAATATCTGCGGTGACATAACTGACGGGGGTGTATGATCAGAAGTGCATTATCCATACTGACCAAAGGAGCAGCACTTTTCTTACCTATGTGATTCAGTGTGGATTTACCCGCTTATTGGTCAACACTTGTCATTCAGTACAAACGATAACAACTACTCTTACAGACCACTGCTGAATACATGTACTAACTTGCCTGGTTAAGTATGTGACACACATGAACAACAGATTTAACAGGGGTCCACTAAATTCCACCTTTCCCTGTCACAGGCAGATCAGTCAAATTATATAACCGTTCTGTATAATTAAACCTCTAAAATGTGTAAACCACAAGGCTGCATCTACAGTCATATACAGCCCTGTCTCCTAAAAATTATGTTCCCATACAACGAAACAGTGTTGTGAATTACATTTCGAAGGAAACTTATTTCATTGTTATGTTTGTTTTTGACGTATCACAAATACGTTTGTAATGACAGTCCGCGGAAGTCTGTTTAAGCCAAACCATGATTTTCTAAACCTAACAAGGTAGATTTAATGCATTTCTTGTTTGGTTTTGTTTCAATTTACAACATTAACCACGTGTTTAAAACTGTTTAAAACTGTTTAAAACTGTTTAAAACTGTTTAAAACTGCGACCGTAATCCAGGAAAAAATACACTTCCCTTGAACCGGATTGAGAACGCAGTTTAGTTATAACGAAGGTAGTTTTATAGCGGGAAATTACTATTACTAATGTATTCTATGAAATCCATGAAAAGACCAAAGAGATTCAATTTTTACTTCCTATGATTAATTATTTTTTTAAAGGGGACATATCATGAAAAACTCACTTTTTCAGTGCTTGTTCACATACATTTGGGTATCTGGAGCGCCTACCAACCCACAAACTGTGAAATAAGACAACCCAGTTAGTGTTTTGTAGGCTGTAGATCAGAAAACTTGTGATTCAACTAGGGTGTGTCTAGGGTTCCAAGAACTAGGGTTAAAAGAGGAGATGTCATGGCGCTATATTGCGTCATATCATTGGGGAACAACACATTCACAGTAAATCTGTCTTTCGGCACTTGCCGAAGGCTCGCCAGTCATAGAACATGAGGATGAGTGATTAGTTTCACTGAGACATCCACAGGGAGGGTGTCTAGCAGCCTACTTTATGGGTGAGAATTTCAATTCTGCAATTATCGAAAAGATCTTTAATAAAAGACCATAAACAAATGCTTTCTAGTTGAAAGGTCTCATTATTTATTGGCCACCATCCATTCGAACGTAAGTAAAAAGTGAGACCGCCCCCAAAGAGCACCTGAGTGGACACCATACATTTTATTTCTTGAACCGTCTACTGTAACCCTCCAACATCGCAGCTCCAGTTACACTGTGCATGTGTCATACCACATAGCCCAAGGTTTGTCCCAGCTGAGGCTACTGAATGGAGGCTGGGACACGGTCTTGAGTTTTGGGGTCTGACACATGCGCAGTGTAACGGGAGCTGCGCCAGCTAGTGAGCCTTTTATGCAAGTGCTGACCAGATTTTGACGCAATATGGCACCGTGACATCTCCTCTTTTAACCCTCCTTTGTCCCAGCCTCCATTCAATAGCCTTGTGCAAAGGTGCACCGTGTTTTTCTCACAAGCCAATCAGAGCAGACTGGGCTTTTTCAGGAGGGTGCTTAAAGCTACAACAGAGCGTTTCTGACAGAGGGTGAAGACAGGTATATTCAAACAGACAGTATATGAGAAAAATAAAAAAAAAATTTGAACATTAAAGCATGTAAACATGTTCTAGTAGAAACCCAAAATACAAGTTTGAACCTGAGAATAAGCGTGATATGTCCCCAAATTACTGGAGGCTTAAAATGGAGAAAAATATGACAAACGTTTTTAATACATATAAATACTGCAGTTTCACATAATGTTATATGTTTCTTCTTTCAGCTGTTTGATCACATTGTGCAATGTATCAGTGACTTCCTGGACTACATGGGGATGAAGAACACTCGTCTTCCTCTGGGCTTCACCTTCTCGTTCCCCTGCCGACAGACCAGCCTGGATGCTGTGAGTGTGCAGCTCTTCCTTCCTCTCTGATATGCTGTACTGTCTCTTACCTCCCTGAGAGTCTTAAATCAGCTGTGTCTGCTAAATGGGTCCACTGATAAGCACACATATTACCAGCGTCAAGAGGAAACCCCAAATGTCTCCAAAATCTCAACTTTTCAAGTTGTTTTTAGCATTTAGCAACGCTGTGTTAGAATTTTCTGAGACCCAAGCAGGCCATGAAATCCTACAAGATACGATAATTTTCAATTGTGTGTGTGTGTGTGCAGGGCATCCTGCTGACATGGACCAAAGGCTTCAAGGCGACAGGCTGTGAAGGAGAAGATGTGGTGGGTCTGTTGAGGGAGGCCATTAAGAGGAGAGAGGTAGGATACATGGAGCAGCATCATTCAGTTGAACATGGCGCTGTGTGTAAAGAAAGTGGACCATGAATCTTATTATGTGTTCCTTCTGTAGGAATTTGACCTGGATGTGGTGGCTGTAGTGAATGATACAGTGGGAACCATGATGACCTGCGCTTACGAAGAACCCACCTGTGAGATTGGACTCATCGCTGGTTAGTTCGTCTTATATTTACTTGATAAATATTCAGTTTTCTGTTCTCTATCCATCTTATCGTCTGTCTGATTGTAGGTACTGGTAGTAACGCATGTTACATGGAGGAGATGAGGAACATCGAGATGATAGATGGAGATGAGGGGCGGATGTGTGTCAACATGGAGTGGGGGGCTTTCGGAGACAACGGATGTCTTGACGACATTAGGACGGAGTATGACCGCGTTGTAGATGACTACTCTCTCAATCCAGGCAAACAAAGGTTAAAATCACCCTCATACACACACTTCAACACAAGTTCTTCAAGTCAGAAACCCTTAATTTCCTGAAATTATATCCCCATAAATGTCTATTCATGTGTATGTTTTGTGCTTGCATGTGTTTTACAGATATGAGAAAATGTGCAGCGGCATGTATCTCGGCGAAATAGTGCGAAACATCCTGATAGACATGACCAAGAGAGGGTTCCTGTTCAGAGGACAGATTTCTGAAACACTGAAGACCCGAAGCATCTTCGAAACAAAGTTCCTCTCACAGATAGAGAGGTAAGAAAATGAGCACTTGGTTTGTGTCTACTTAAGGAGGTGAAAAGTAATTTGGACTTTTGTCGCTCATCTGGACAAACTTTGAAAATTACAACATCAGTCCCACTGGACTGCACCTCATTGGCACCTTTTGTAGAACAGCATCTGCAACTAATCATCTTTGCTTATTTCCCTGTTGGGCCACTAATGTTCTTATCCTTTAAAATTGCTTTTGAATTTTTGCTTGAGTTTATTTCTGTTTTGCTAATGGCTCAGCCTTTATTTCTTTGTCTTTCTCCAGTGACAGATTGGCTTTGCTGCAAGTCAGATCCATCCTGCAACACTTAGGGCTGGACAGCACCTGTGATGACAGTATCATAGTTAAAGAGGTGAGGTATAGCGAGATACATCTGTGTGTGCATAACAAATATTGAATTATATTAAAATCATGCTTATCCACACAAACTCTTGACCCTTATTGCTTCTCAGATAGAGTTCGGAGAGAATTTACACTCGGTAGCCAATTTATTAGGTACACATACCTAGCTCTAAACTGACAATACAGTTGAATAGAGCTGCAACAATTAATCAATTAATTGTCAACTATTAAATTAATCATTTTTAAAATTCTCTGATTTCAGCTTCTTAAATGTGAATATTTTCTAGTTTCTTTACTCCTCTATGACAGTAAACTGAATATCTTTGAGTTGAGGACAAAACAAGACATTGGAGGACGTCATCTTGGGCTTTGGGAAACACTGATGGACATTTTTCACCATTTTCTGACATTTTATAGACCAAACAACTAATCGATTAATCAAGTAAATAATAGACAGATTAATCGACAATGAAAATAATTGTTAGTTGCAGCCCGATTACACAAGACAGATTTCTATTGTCTGTGTTTTTGTCTCTTCTCACTGGTTTCGGTAAACGTTAGTTGCAGCCCTACAGTTGAATCAACTCCTGAAACTGAACATTATAACCTTTATTGCAGGACTGTTGTATTAGACTGCATTCATTTTTGTACGTCATAAACTGGCAACTGAGTGTAGAAAACGGACAGTGTAAAAGAATCTGAGCCCCACAATATATTGTTATCACGCTTGTCTTGTGAAAGAGGCAAGTGTATGTGATTATACACAAGAGTTACCAGAAACAGACATGTTACGTTATATTTGTTTTCAATGTTTGAGGAGTGATATATTATGTTTCCTGGCTGAGCAAACTGTGGCACCAACAGTCTGTAAAGTGTTGCAATAATGATAATGGTTTTCATTGTTATATGCAGGTATGTGGGGCGGTGTCACGTCGTGCAGCTCAGATCTGTGGGGCAGGAATGGCGGCCGTGGTCGATAAGATCAGAGAGAACCGAGGACTGGACCATCTGGACATCACTGTAGCGGTGGACGGGACTCTCTACAAACTACATCCACAGTGAGTTGAATTCATCAGTGACAGAAAAAACTGTTCACTGTCCACTCAAGTGCCTAAGAAACGGAGATAGGATGTAGCATGTGGTGACCAGGCCATTCTGTTTACCTCATTTACATGACAATTGTATTTGTCATCCCTGGGGTGGTAATTACTATGCAGAAGACAAGCAGGTGCAAACAAAGGCAGGTTCAACCAGTTGTGGACAACAATGATAAGAGCTGCAGGCCATTATAGCTCAACAAATAAGTGTTTCTGTATTTGCTCCCTTTTAAAGTTTGTCATGACAGTTTTCGTTCTCAGCCATCCCATGATAAATGTAACTGTGTTGTTGTTGAGCCTCCCAAAGCATTTGGCAGAAAATAACTCCAGCTGATGACAGAGGTTGTGTGCTACCTGCTTGTCTAAATCTAAAAATAGAAATGGCAGTATAGAAGGAAGCTGGTTGTGTCAGACTGGTTTGCTTCTCTGTTCAGTTATATATCGTTGTACATTCAAGTGGTAACTCGATCCTTTTATTAGAATTGAGCAAAAAAAATGTTTATGGCATGACTCATGTATTATCGTGTGCAGATCATGTTGAGACATGCTTTTCTTATCAACTAAATACTGTACATATATCATGTGTGGACTTGTTGGTCAACACAAGAGAGATACCTGAAGTTCAATGAAATATCTCACTCCAATTCCTTTCTTATATGCAAGTGTCCGTCTCAAAGTCTCCATTAAAGGAACAGTGTGTAACATTTTGGGGCATCTATTAGCAGAAATGGAATATAATATTCATAACTATGTTTTCATTAGTGTATCATCACCTGAAACTAAGAATCGTTGTGTTTTCTTTTAGCTTAGAATGAGCCCTTCATATCTACATAGGGAGCGGTCCTCTTCATGGAGTCCGCCATGTTGCTCCGCCATGTTTCTACAGTGGCCCAGAACAGACAAACCAAACACTGGCTCTAGAGAGATCCTTTCGCGTTTTTATGTTACCTGAAGGCCACCGTAGTTCTCCGACACGCTTGTGTAACGTGAGCTGCAGAGTGCTAAACCGTGGTACCGCCAGCTGCCGTCTGACGTCCGTTGCTCCTAAAGTAGTGTTATTATAGTAAGGATGGCCTCTGAACTCGGCGGCTTACGTTACCGCAGTCTTGGCAAGGGAGGAGTAAGAGGAGGGGTACTCAGTTAGTTGCAATATGCAACCACACCACTAGATGTCGCCAAATCCTACACACTGTACCTTGAACAAAACATTTATTAAAAGTACGTTATTGATTGTGTCATGTTAGTTTTAGCACATGCCATACATAAATTGCCTAATCCTATCAAATTACCACCGCTGGCAATACCATTCATTCAAGCTAAGCTAGTATAACCAGAAGAGTCTGTTACTTTATTCAGACAGCTCTTACTGGAACCTGCAAGTTGTTGTTTAACTTGTCAAACTGGTAACATGTTGCTCTCACTCGCTGTAGTTTTAGAGCCAAATCTCCATCCTCTCAACATTTTCACTGGCTCATTTTCCTATTTGGTACAATGTTCATCACTTCACTGTCTAAGACTATGTCAAATCTTTTGTCTAGTTTCTCCGGGATCATGCACCAGACGGTAAACGAACTGGCTCCTCAGTGTAACGTCAACTTCCTGCTGTCAGAGGACGGCAGTGGGAAAGGAGCTGCACTCATCACAGCCGTGGGCTGCCGGCTGAGACAGGAGCTGAACAATAAATAGGAAATATCTCTTCTGTTATCTCCCCGCTTCTCTCTGTGTTTCCTCTCTGTCCTTTCCCCTTGTCTCCTGTCCTCCTGAATCCAACCAGTCCAGTCAACGTGTCATTCCCCTGTAGCTGTTTTAGCTCGTCGACATGACAGAGAGGAGATAGCTTTCTCTGCTGTGTTAGGGTTTAGAGAGTCAGGCACTATGTTGTAGTTATTGTTTGATTAACTGTTCTAGCAATATCCAGACCATTTCTGAGGTTAAACTTATCTATAGAGATAAAACACGCACATTTAAGTCCTGTACAAAATGTGCAGGGCATAAAAAGAGTCCACACACTCCTGTAACGCTCCCATGAGCTGCCTATCATCGCCATCTGGAGGAGTCCTCTAATAACTGCAGTCTGTTACAATATATACCAAGCACAACAGCTGAAAGACAATTTCCAAAAGCATTGCAGAGAAATGTTTATCCTTGCAACATGTTCAGTGGACGCAGGGATGTAAAAACACTGTTTTATTCCAAAGTTTCCAAAGTCTGTCTGCTGCAGGCTACTCACCAGACATAAAAGGGATATGAGGTGATATATAAATGTGTAATAATGAGATGAAAGGGAATATTTTTGCTTTAAAATTTGTAATATCTTACCCAGATGTGATACAATATGTTATACATACATTGTTGCTATTTATTTTATTTTTGTATTTGGCGATGTTGAAAAATATTGCTGTTGCAATAATGAGGAAGTCACCGTCAGCCGGTACCTGTCCTGTATAGTGGAGGGTTTAATAAACCACATCAGGGCAGAAAGGTGACAAAAGAGGGACTTCAACCATGCTTCTTGATCTGCAGGAGATGTCACATGCTTGCTAAATGTGCAGATCTGGTCTAATTTATGACAGCAATCCTATTCTACTCTAATGTGCACTTGTATTTTACTCAGTAGAAATCCTGTTGTTGGTTCAAATCACAGCTACTGATAAGTTGTTGTCTTAAGAGGTGCTGGCTACTCACCAGTTACTATAGTAACGGCTATGATACAGGAATGCGGTGCTAACATAGATGCCAACGATGGTCAAACTGTATAAGACTATTACAGTAGCTGAAGCTTTATGGGGAAATAAAGCTTTTCACTGTACTCAGTCAATATGCTCCTGAAGACTCGGGAGGGTGTTTAAGTGAACTACTGTATGGCTCATTCAAGTAGCACCATTCATGCAAAGTAAAATATATTTATTTTTCTCTGTAATAAAATCAAATGATCATATTATTGCTGTTAATGATACTCATTAAAAGACATATTTTCATTGTAGAGGCTGGCCTTTTTTAAATCCTAGACTATAAGAGGAAAAAAAGCTTTTAAAATAAGGGCACTGTAGCTAACAGGTCATTAGCAGTTGTGGTGCAAGGATGTGAGATGCTACAGTACATTTTACAGCCATATTTGTTAACTACAGTTAAAATTCTGGCTTTTGGTGACAGATTAGCACCAATCCAAAACTGGTACAGTTAAGAAATCCTATAATGACTTATACTTAGCCTACTACTCTTATTACTGCCAGGATAAAGAGGGCCAGCCTCTCCAGCAGGCCCTAAACTACCCTACTGCCTTCAGATGTTCCCCAAAGTAGTAAAAAAGTCTGACAGCCAGCCCCACATCACACAGACATTTTAATCTCTTTGCTTCTGTTCACAAAACCCCAAACTGTATCTGTCCAACACTGTCAATCAATCAGTCACTAAATAAAGACAAACCTGTGACAAATCCAATCTTGTAGTTTTTGCATAGATGATGTTTAGTGGTGTTGTTAGTAGAACTTAAAGCTTCAGTAGGCAGAAAGGTTTTGGCATCATTGGCCAGAAATTCCATAATAATTTTTCAGCATATTGTAATTCAAGTGTCCTGAGAGAAAACTAGACTTCTGCACCTCCTCATGGCTCTGTTTACAGGCTTTAAAACATCTAGCCCGTGACGGGAGACTTTGGCCAATCACAGGTCATTTCAGAGAGACGGTGTTCCTATTGGCTGTTCATTCAAAGGAGGCAGCTGTCCATCACTCACAAACTCCGATCAAACAGTCAAGCTAGGCAGCGCTGATCAAATATGAATCAATATTTTTTTACTGTAATGCCTATTTCTCGCCTCAAATGTTTTCAGAAACATCTTATAGTGTACTGTTTAGCTGTAAAATGAGAAAATTTGCTCCGGCTGGTGGGGCGGTGCTTGGTATATCCTCAATTTTCACAATTTTGGAAATACCAAAATTCACAATTTTTCTCATTTTACAGCTAAGCAGTTCATTGCAAGATGTTTCTGACAACATTTGAGGCAAGAAATAGGCATTACAGTAACAGAATATTGATTCATATTTGATCAGTGCTGCCTAGTTTGACCGTTTGATCGGAGTTCTTGAGTGATTGACAGCTGCTCAGAGACGGCAGGCTCCAGCTCGGCTCTGATTGGTTGTTTTCCTCCGGTCTGTGAAATCTTGCATATGCCATTAGAAGCACCGGAGGACACAGAGGCACATGATTTTTTTCAGATTACCTGTCTCATGAACTACTGTTAGGATATAGCGACCGTTTTATAAAAAAAACTTAAAAATTAATCCTATTTGCCCATTTCTACCTGCTGCAGCTTTAAGCACTGTCAGCATCAGGCCTTCTGAAGTGTCCTTTTGCAAAATACTACATCTGCACCAGGTCGGAACCTGCTTACTCTACTGCAGCACCTGACCTCTGACCCTTCTGTAACATATTACAATATGTAGAGGACAACTGAGGGACCATTGCACACACATTTATTAAACATATTATCGACTTTTATTTAGGCCACAAACGACTACCCTGCTGTTTTGCGTAGACAACAAACACAGATGTTTCACTTTGTCACTGTGTGTATTCTAAAAGTCAAAAAGTTGTTACAAGGAGTCATAAGGTTTTCTCTCCATTCTGAAATGCAAACAGGCTATATTATTTACAACATCATGATCCTACTGTGTGTGTGCACAACATCGCACCTATCCTATATTTACATTTCCACTTCATCAGCATATTTGACATTAATATACTCAATAGATTACATTTTACATAGCATTCTTCTAAGTAGCAGCACTTTTTAATCTGGACTCTACTGTACACTGACCATAAAATAATCACAGTTGTATGAACCAGTGAAGTCACAACACTCTGTATGAACGCACACTATGTGACCGATATGTTAAAGGAATAGTACTGTACAGTAACAGATACATGCTCACCATATAGCTAATAAGGAGGGAGATCCAGCAAAGTCTATGTAATAAATAAAAGGCTTTTCTTTCTAAAAATGTATAATAATCAGTTAATGTCAATGTTGATGTTTATGTTGGACACAGCAGGAGGTGGCGCCCTCGCTGCTACTGAGACTTTGTTGATAGCCGGTGACTAGACTTTGACACAGGAAGTTCTGTCTTGTGTTCAGAAAATGTTGAATTACAGTATCTGTGCGTTCCAGTACCCATACTATTCTACTATTTAGTATGCTAGAAAATAGTTAGTATTTTCCAGTACGGTGGTGCAGTGATTAGCACTGCCGCCTCACAGCAAGAGGGTTCAAACCCGGAGTTTGCATGTTCTCCCCTGTGTTAGCGTGGGTTTTCCTCCCACAGTCCAAAGACAGGCAGGTTAATTGTTGACTCTAAATTGCCCGCAGGTGTGAATGTGAGCGTAAATGGTTGTCTGTCTCTATGTGTCAGCCCTGTGATAGTCTGGCGACCTGTCCAGGTTGTACCCCGCCTTCGCCCAATGTCAGCTGGGATCGGCTCCAGCCCCCCCGCGACCCTGAATAGGATAAGCGGTTACAGATAATGGATGGATGGATGGATGGATGTTCCAGTACATAGTACATTAAATGCAGTATGCCAAAATACCAGGATGTCCTACTACATCTGGCCGCATTTTGCAGTATGCAAGCCAGCATGCTTTTCTGGCTATTCTGACCCACAATCCTCTGCACAGCGGATATATGAGCAAGAGGGTGAAAATTCAAGGCGCAATTTTATGACAAAGTAGTATGTCTCAATTGTATGCATACTGCATGCAACAGTACGTACTTTGTAAGGGCAGCTGCAGTATGTACTATATATCTCTACTCCAGTCAGTCCATATTGGCCCTGCTGCTACATGTTACATCCTGTGTTATAGTATAAATAGTAAAAATTCTGTGTCTGTTCATTTAAGATGTTGAGCAAGTTGGAATTTAACCTTAAAGGTGCAGTGTGTAGGATTTGGAGGCATCTAGTGGTGAGGTTGCAACCAACTGAAGCTTCTCCAGTGTGCCAAGCGTGTAGGAGAACTGTGGTGGCTGACGTGAAAACGAAAAATGTGAAATGCCAATTTTGGTTTATCCATTCTGGGCTACTGGTGGACTCCGTGAAGAGCACCCGCTCCATATATAGATAGAAACGGTTTATTCTGAGCTAGGGAAAACACAACGATTCTTATTTTCAGGTAGGAAAACATACTTATTAATATTATATTACGTTTCTGCTAGTGGATTACACACTGTTCCTTTAAGTTGACTTTACTTTATTTCAATTCAAACAGTTTTTCAGTTAACTGCAGAGATGTTGCCTTCATAAAGTCTTTCATTATAATAAGGTCATCGATATGGCTGATCCCACACTAACTACAGGAGCTAACCTGCAATTTGGTGCTAATTTTGAATGCCAAGGCTAAAATTAGTTACCAATGATTGGCTTTAATTATCACTTTGTGCGTTATAATTGGTGAAGAAAATAAATTAAATAGAAAATGCCCCTTTGAGCCAATTAAAAAAAAAAAGTCCCATGTCTGTGGCAATAAAAAGAATAAAACACACAAAAACAACATTATTAAGGCTTGGTGCTGATGCCAGTGGACTGTTCATCCATTCTATGGTGTTGAAAATCAGTAACCACACAAAAACTCCACAGTTAACAGCTTTTCTCCAAAGGAGAAGTAGAAAAAAAGTCAGTGATGGAAGAAAGGATGTGGGAGGAGGAAGGAGAATGGGCTTCAGTAAAAGAAATGAATGATGGACGTATTTATCTACAGACTTTCTCATTAACAATCTTGTTGTCCAGTATGCAGGTGTAGTTTCTACATATATGACTATTTTCACATCTTCATATGTAATTAGTCCCAAGCCAGGTCCAATAACTCTTTGTTTCAAGGTTTTCCACATGGATGAATGTTTGCTCCACTCTGTTTGTCAGCAGGCTCTCCTTTGTCTTTATTGTCTATTTATTATCAGCTCTGTTGCTGTAGAAAAACCCCTGTTGCTTTTCCATCGAGCATGTCCCCATCATGATTTGATTCAGTCGTCACTGCATCAGTTTGGCAGCGGGGGATTTTGTATCGTCCGGCCTCTTGTTGTGCGTGCTGTATGTTTTCAGTGATGCCTGTTTTTTTAGCTGCATGCAGGCCTCTCTCTCTGTGTTTAGCTCAGCGCTGATGGCCACGTTTGTGTCGAAGGTGTTGTTTGTTTTAATGGAGGTGTGTGCGATTGAACTGTCTTTGCGGTGGCTGCGCGTCATGGTGACTCTGAAGGTGTGCGTGTGCTGCAGCTCCATCCTGTCCTCCTCCGACACTTTGATGAAGGGACACCAAGCAAAAGCGTGACGGAAACCAGCACGAAACCTGCAGAAAGAGAGGATAGTTGGTTTTCTGCCTCGAGTTTTGAGGAGTTTCTGGGTGTGAATATGTCTTTTACCTTTGGTTTAGACAGCAGTAAATGATAGGATTGTACATGGTTGAACTCATCGCCAGCCAGAATATGGACAGATACACCTGACAAAGAAAGGAAACATGATGCCCAGTAAATAAATGCATCAGATTAAAAAGACTTAATAAGAAGCAAAAAAGCAGCTGCTAACCTGTTGAATGTAACGTTGTTTATAAATGTCTCTGTTAAATGATCCCAGTATAAAGTAGATGTGGTAGGGCAACCAGCACAGGGCAAAGGTCACCACCACGACAACCATCATCTTCACCACCTATGAGAAATCCCAGAGAGAGGACAAGTAAGCAAGTATTGACATATTTTGAATTCTAGTCTAATAGTTCAGTTCAATATGCTAAACGTAGCCCAGGTTATCTGAGCATTTGTGAGGGTGACACGCCCGGACTGGCTTTTGACGTGTCACCCTCACTTTCTTTTGTATAGTTGATGAAAGTAGAAAAAGTGTGTGACCTTTCTCTTGGCTGTTATCTGGCTGTGATAATGGTCCGTCGCCTCTCCAGGGATGTGCCCGCCCCACAACGATCGGCCGACTAAACTGTAGGTCACCAGCATCACCAGTAGAGGGAGCAAGTAGATCAGCAATATCACTGCAAACTGGTAACTACAGAGGGAGAGAGAGAGATTGTTGCTGATTGTTTAATGGTTTCATATATTGTGAAGTTTTATTGCAGTGTCCTCTGTTTAAATAGCTTACTTTACTACGAAACCAACCCCATTTACTGCCTTACCAACATTTCAAAGTGAAGACTTGACAGCTTATAAAATGGGGAAAAAAACCTAACCCTTTATAAAAGTCAATGAAATCTGCAGTTACAACTGTTAGTAAGTCATTAGTAAAAAGTTTTTTATCCCAATTTTTTTTTAAAGAAGGTATCAAACATTGGGTCCTAAAAAGACAAACCAGTGGACACAAAACATCCACACATACCGACTGTACCATTCACATTATGTACACTCACACAAGTTTAGCACTGTGAGCCTCACTGTCACACATTTTTAGAAATTTGGGCATTATAATAATTTCTTTTGTACTGATTTGCATTGTCACCTTATAAAGAGGAAATATTATGCTCATTTTCATGCATTTTTCATGCTTTACAAAATACTTTATTTTAGTTTTTTTACTTTATTCTGCACTGGTCAGCTGGCCCACTCAGTTGTGATTGGTCAACCGAACCAAACTCTTCGGTTCCCGCTCCAGCTCCGCTCTAACTAGCTTTGTTTGAGGGCGTGCCAAACTAGCCGCTAGGCAGGTATTATGCAAATGTGTTACTTGGTGACATCACCACATTACGGAATAAAAGGCGGGACTTTAATCAGGGCGTTTCAGGCAGTTCAGGAGCAGTGTTTCTGTGGGGAGAGTAACTCTCTTTGGCGTGGACTTTGGTCTTTGTAACTTTGCAGACCTTTTACATGCACAAAAAATATATAACACACTAAAGGAAAGGAAAAAGCACAAAAGCATAATAGGTCCTCTTTAATAGTAAGTGTATCAATCATACAGACAGTAACTTTATGTTGATAACTTGTTGTTTTATATTACAAATCTGCCTTGTTGTAAATGTCACTGTCTGTATGTCTATATGTGTTTTGTTTTTTATTATTAATCTTGTTCTTTCACCTTAGTTGATGTGTTCCTCCATAGTCGTCAGGCCAGTCGACCATGCACACGGTTCTGGGGTAGTAAAATATTGTCACGCTGTAGTAGCACTGAGGGAAAGCCAGTAAGATCGCTACGATCCAAATGACGGCGATCACAACCTTCGTAGAGGTGGAGGAGAGGCGGGGCTTCAGAGGGTGGATGATAGCCATGTACCTGGAAGAAGATAAAAAGGTTTGTTCATTCATATCTATTTTTTACACATAAATCTGATGTTTAACCCACAGCAAGAAACGTAAAGAAACCAGACTCTATAAAGGAGCTTCTGTCCCACGGATGGTTAAAAGTGAAGCTCTCTTTTAATGAGAAAATCTAGCCACTCATCCATCAAACCATTAGCTGTGAAATAAGGATTTTAAATCTCTTCACTCAAGGTGATTAAAAAGTTCTTGTTGATTGTTCTTCCAACAAAATAATTTATCAATACACAGTATTTATATTAAATTATATGAAAAAGAAAATGTGGTTTCCTCACTGGTGCCTTTCCTTTTCATCCATCATCCTGAACACGTGTTATTCTCAACCTAAAAAGCTTTATATCTAAATATCCTGTACTTCAATCTACTGACGATGAATGGAGGCTCCATCACCTTTAAATCAATTACTGCTTTCACTTGAAAATGGCTCTGAGTGAAATGTTAATGAAATGCTTTAGTGGAGGTGATCGGCTTAATGAAAGGTCTCCACAGAGAGATACCACTGCAAAAAGTGACCAGCTCTATATTTAGTGTGGTATCTAAATTATCTCGAGGCTCTGGGTAGTTTGAGAGTTATATAGCAAAGAAGCAGAGGCTTCTTCATAAATAAACCTGCATTTGATTTATTTACTGTATGTTTGTGTCTATATGTCTGCCTCTGGTTCTGTCCTGGCCATCTGCCAAAGTAATAAAATCACAATATTGTATACTTCCGTACACGACTGTGTGGCAGAAACTAAATGCAATGCACTGACAAAGAGTATAATGATTGCCATTTATCATCAAACTTGAAATATATCTGATCTATATGGTTTTATGGAATCAGAGGAATCCTTTTAACCAAATTAATTAATTTTCAAGAGTGAACGACTGAAGACTTGCTGATCATTTATATGCCATATAACTGATAATGGACAAAAGCTACTGTGTCTATTTGCATATCTGATGTCCAAGAACAAGAACCCTTATGCATGAAAATGTGAAATGGACTTTATTGAAAAGAAATAGTGCCCTCTGGTGTATCAACGTTTGTCCATTGATGGCAGGAGAAGTTGTGTGGTAACGTATAATGATAATAAATACAAAATAATAACCGTGCTGCCTGGCAATCAGTCGTGAATCTTATGCAACATTCATTTGCTTAACATTACTCAGTATTATCACCATTATAGGCAAAATACTATGAATCATTCATTTGAATTATTCAGGACCGACAGTGAAACACAAGATCACAGGGAAAACTGTGTGATCTTACATGAAATTATTTGCATTAAAAATGTGATTTCATTGTCATTTTTTTATTTTATTCTGTTGTATTGTATTACAGTCAGTCCAGCAGTTAAAGGTAGGGATGGTAATGTTAAGAAACTAGCAAACGTACGCTAGATTTAAAAAAAATCTCAATTGAAAGTGTCTAGCAGCATTAGCTCCAAAAGTCACCAAATCTAGCAAAAAAGTCACAGAATTGGCAACACTGACAGTCCGTCCCTTCAGGCTTCCCTCCAAAGCCACTCCCCCAAAACTACCATTATGAAAGTAAACAACGAACATGGCTATTGTTATTACTCACAGCTGTCAAGTTAGCAGCTTGTGGAAGACTCGGGTGACGCAAAATGCTATTTCATTGTCATTTTTTTTTTTTTTTTAGTCTGTTGTATTGTATTACAGTCAGTGGAGCATAAATGAAAAGAAAAAAAGTTAACTTATGTAAGTGAACCCTATAGTGTACAAGTGACACAAATAATCTGTAAATAAGAGAGAAGAATGCTGTATCATGTGATCAGTTAATCTGGCTCTGTTGTGTAAAACACTTTCAGGTATTTTACATTACACAACTTTAACTCTCACTTCTCATTTTCATTCTCAGTTCACTCTTCAACCTGTTTTGGTTGTCACATGTCACATCCGACCCACCTGTAAAGGGGAGGTGGAGGTGGCAGAGAATCATTTTATGAATGCAGATTATGTTTCACTGTTTATCTGTTTAACATGTGATTAATTGTTTGCTGCTTGCTGCTGCAGCTGCATGGTGACACTAAAGAAAAATGATTCCACAAATTGGAAAGTAATGAGGAGGAATTATCGAGCTATAAGCAGATATTACACCTGGTCTGATACTAGCATATGGCTAATTCATCACTACAGCTAAACCACATATTGTCATGTGGAGAATAATGAAATGCTCCAATGAAACTCCCTCCGCTGGAACATCTGCATTGCAATTAGGCTGCCCCCTCTTGATCAGTCGACTAATCGGTCGTTTTTGTCTTAGTCGACTTAGATTTCTTTAGTCAATTAATTGTTTTTTTTATGCTTTTTCATGCTGAATGATTTCTAAGAACTTATGAGCACATCTCTGTTAAACACAAGATTTAAGGTGGTGCTTTTGTGAGATTCTTTGTGGAAAAACTTACAGATCCAGCCAATTAGACTGTTGTCAGGCCATTAAATAGGTGTTATCAGTCGCTATAAGCACCATAGATGTGGGTCAATAGGGGCCTACTACACTCACTAGGTTTTATCATCTACTGTATTCACATGGTAGATCACTGAAAGAAGGTCTAAAAGAAGACGACAGCGACCTCTAGCGACCGTAGTAATTATGAAAGGAGCAGAAGTGGAAGTCAGACGCTGTAGAGTGAAACTCCATAAGAGGTGGAGGTTGGGGACGATGGATGGGACATAAAACAAAACACAAGGTTTTCACCCAAGAGACTGGAGTTTGCTTCCTGTGTGAAACCAACAATGTATAGTTGTCTTGGTGTTTGTAGTTATTTTAACCCAAAACACAATGTTTTTCCCAAACTTAACTAAGGTTTTTTTTTTGCCCAAACCTGAAGAAATTGTAGTTTTATTGCCTAAACCTAAAGAAGTTGTAGTTTTATTGCCTAAACCTAAAGAAGTTGTAGTATTATTGCCTTAACCTAAAGAAATTGTAGTTTTATTGCCTTAACCTAAAGAAGTTGTAGTTTTGTTGTCAAAACCTAAAAAAGCCTTTTTGTTTGTGTTCAAAACGTAACGTTTCATTAAGTTTTACAATGTGTTAGAACGTGTTGCTTTTAAGTTTCACGTTCACTTTTTACAACGTAGTAGGCCTTTAATGACCCACATCTATGGTGCGTATAGCAACTGATAAAACCCATTTAATGGCCTGGTAACAGTCGAATCGGGTGCCCGATCTGTCGATTAAATCAACAAATCGACAAATGCAGTCTAATTGTCACAATCTCACCCCCATGAGCCCCTGGGTGAGTGTGTATTCTATTTATTTGTTAAGTCTCCTTTTAATATGAATGTTGTGTGCCTGGTGTGTTTTGTTTCTCTCTCTCTAGTTGACTGCTCGCCATGGGAGTAGTAGCACACCTGTGTGCAATGTCGTCAGTGGACTCCTGCTGAGAGCACACCCGTGGACGATCCTCATCAGTAGTCTATGTAAGTTGTGGGCTGAACACCAGTGCGTTGTAGCTCATTGCCTAGTTATATATGTTGTATACTTTGCCGTAGACCAACAGATAGTCTGAGTATTTTCAGCCTCCCAGTTGTTTTAGTTTTCTGCAGCTTCTGTTTTGCATTGAGAGTAATCAGTTTCCTTTGTACTTAGCTGTGAATTCCTCGGTAAGAAATTTCCACTTACATTATGCCGAGTCTGAATATGGGTCCTTCCACCTACTTGCAATAAATCCTGTCTTTGTGAAGTTTATAATGTTCAGTTTGTTGTGAACACTGTGTCGGAAAGACATTTTGTACTCCACGTATGTGGGTGGACAAAACATTAGAAACACCCATCAATACAATGCAGTTTTATACAACACCACGTCTAACCACAGCCTTAAGAATGAACATAAGCTTAATTAATACTGTATTTATTGCAGGGATGTTGTATTGCATTAGACACTCCAGACTAAGAACAGACTGACCGTTCATGCTCCAATAAGCATTAATGACATCTGTATCACTGCTGCTTGTTGACCCATATCTCCTTCAGCATTTCCTCTGTACTGAGTGTACAGTTTCTGCTGCTGCTGATATCAAGTGATTCTCATGTATCTGAATGAATGGTAATTTATAATGGTAATGGTAAAAGGAGTTGCTGTGCAACCTCAAATGACAAAAGCCTGACTGACTGATTAACTGATGAAAAATATTGTAGTGGGCCAGCCCGTATCTGCCATTAAAGACCAAAATACATGGTAGTACGAGTAGTTGACAGGATATTTTGTACTTGTCAACCAGTATGTTGCAACATTTATACACCTTAATTTAAAGAAAGAAAGAAACATTACAGTAATATATTGCAGATGGTGTAGTGATGCAGCAGTTTAAGGTAGGGTTGGTAATGTTGAGGAACTAGCAAGAGTACGCTAGTATTTAAAAATTATCCAACCAAAAAACAGAGCCCAGTGTTGCCAACTCTTTTCTAATGAAAGTAGCTAGCAGCACCAGCTCCAAAAGTCCCGAAATCTAGCGAGAAAATCACCAAGTTGGCAACACTTACCGTCTGTCGCTTCAGGCCTCCCTCCAAAGCCAATCCTCCAAAATGATTATGAATGTAAACAATGAACATATTAACATATTGTTAGTACTCACAGCTGTCAAGCTAGCAGCTTGTGGAAGACTCTGGTGACGCACAGTGAGTCGACGCAGGCAGGCAGGGAAACACATTCTCACACCCAAGTCGTCAAATACCGCCGCTTGGTCAGTGCCCACCGGGGTAGCCCTCTAGTGTTACTTTTGGACGGACCAGGGATGGCGTATCAATATTCGCTCGTTACATACATAATGTCTTTTCAAAATATACTTCGGTTTTCACAGGAAGTTAGGTTTAGGCGACACAACCACTTAGGTAGGGTTAGGAACCGGTCGTGGTTGACGTCAACTTCTCTGACTAGTGACTCACGGGACTGACGATACTGACAAGTCACGTGACTAAAAACTGACATGACAAAATAAGTCAACGTTACTTTTAGTTTCACACAGAACACGAACACCGGTTGCCTGGTTGAAAGTCTTGTGTTTGTTTGACACATCCACCACCCCGCCCACCTTGAATGGACTCTCACGCTATTAATACAACATCACTTGTCCGACCGTCGAATAACGCCACAGATGGGTTTACATTGGAGTTAGTTGAAAGCCCGGTTCGTCACATACTGTTGCTAAAGGGTGCCTCCGTGCATTGGTTTCCGATGCTGAGGGGCACTTACAAAACGGCGGTATTTGATGAGTTGGGAGTGACAACGGGTTGAGCAGGGATGTAGACAGGCAGGTAGCCGGAGATACTGGATTTTTTTTTTGTCAGAGCATTTTATTTATCGATTGCTGTCGGGATCAAATGTTTTTGAACAACACTACCAACCCCACCTTTAAGTAGGTTATTAGCAAATGCAACTTGGTTTCAACACTGCTGAGTTGACTGTTTCAGTAAGTGGTCATCCATCCACTTTTTACTGTTTGCATAATGCAGCTCCTAATTGGGAGGTTACAGGAGATGAGGATCAGTCCTCCCATTAGTGTCAAGTTTCTGCTACTAAACAGTTTCTTGGTGCTTAGGTTAATTTTCTGCAGTTTTGGATGAGAGCATCCACTTGACTGTAATGTGATTTAGCTTTGAGAAACACTGAATAGTTCAAATTATGCTTATGGTATTTGTACATTTTATAAGAGAGCTTTCTTACCTGTCCACTGCGATGGCAGCCATCGAGTATATTGATGAAAACATGGCTGTGATGGGGAAGAAGTTCTGAAATCGGCAGTAGCCCAGGCCAAAGTACCAGTCATTGTGAAGCGCATAGACGAAGTTAAAAAGAGTGTTGAAGGTTGCCATGGAAACGTCAGAGAAGGCCAGGTTTACGATGAAGTAGTTGGTTACAGTCCTCATGCGTCTGTGAGCGAGAATTATCCAGATCACTGTGACATTACCAGTGATGGACACCAGGATGATGAGGGAGTAGGCTATAGCCCACAGAGCCACCTGGGAGAGGAGAGGAGAGGAGAGGAGAGGAGAGGCGAGGAGAGGAGAGGAGAGGAGAGGAGA
>CAKAKR010033862.1:0-15254 GCA_916700685.1 Adelosebastes latens
AACGTGGGAGTTCACTGTTGCAAAAATATTTAACACTTAAATATTTCATAATTTTAATTGTCCTTAAAATAATACCGAACAATATAACATTGAGTGGAAGAGGTAATGCCGTGATGCAGAGACGTAATGCTTGAGTATACTTGATTTTTTTTAATATATATATATATATTATTTGAGTTCATGTAAGTTCAGCTGGTAGCTGTTCATGCTAAAATACCCAGTTGTTGCACACATTCACACAAACTGGGAATGTTTAAGCTGTCCCTTAGCACCCTGATAATTTCTTCAAGTGGAGATGTGATTTATCAAACGCTGTTTAAACAGGGGATAAATATTTTTGGAGTACCACTGTTGTCGCTTTAGAAGCGATACTGTAATGTTTGTTTATGCATTTGAGCACAACTTCAAAAAAGAGAAACTGAACACCACCCCTCCCACTCCTACTGTACTTTAACCATGCTGCATCTATTCATGTGCTGTCGTTACATAACTTAACTACATAGTTTATGGTTTATTCATGAGGCCTATTTTGGCCCAGAGAACTGGGCGTCCTGAATCGGAGGAGAATCTCTCCATCTCTCCACGGGGCCTTGGGGGGAAAAACAGGCAGGCAGGCGAATGATATTGCAGCCTCGGACAGAATTACCACTTCACTGAGAGAGAAAGAGAAAATGATCTCTGTCACCTGCTCTGCCTCCTCCATCCGCCCATCTGACCATCATCATTTCGGGTTTTTTCGCCTGCTTCATCTGTGTAACATGCGCCTGTGGGGGATGTGTGTGTGTGTTTAAGTGCTGCACTGCTCTGAAGTTAACGCCGCTGCTCTGGATGTCGACATGCATGTGTTTATGTAGACCAGCACTGCAAATGATGCTACCAATCTGGAGAGGACAGGAGTTGGCTGAGAGGCTATGTCAGTTGTGTGTAACTGAGAATACACAATAGCTTCTGTGTGTGTGTATGAGAGACAGAGAGAGAGAGAGAGAGAGAGAAAAGCTAAGGTAGCTAGCATGCATGTCACAGGAGAGCCCTCTGCTGTCTGAAGCACCACTCGACATGTCCTCCATTCAGTTTTTTTCATTTTAAAACTCCTCCATTTGTGTGCTGGTTATCAAAATAATAATAACAAAAGAATCCGAATCTGTCTGACATTGATCATTATACCTTGTTGAAGAGTAGTGATTGTCTCCCTGCGTTTCTCAGTCTTTTACTATATGTCTTCCCATCTTTTCCTCACACATGGAACATTATAAAAATATCAGGTACAATTGTCCCAATTTTCTTTCACTCTGTGAACCTTTTGAATATACAAAATGACTGTAGATTTGGCTGCAAAGGCTCCTCACTGTAAGCAACAGGAAAGGAAAAGTAAACAGATAACCCTTTATACCACGGCACGATCATTTCAGGAACATTTTTTTTTTTAAACTTTGATATTTATTTTGCATTTTCAGCTCTGGGTTGAACATCATGAGCATCCATACAGAATTCAACAAACAATACAACACTTAACAAATTCAGCGAACAGTATAACATTTAACAAAAACAATTGTCAGGGGCAGTCAAACATGTAACTATTCTCTAACAACACATGCATCATGTTTCGTGTTCCATGTAAATGATCCATTTTTCCCAGTTCTTGTCAAAGATATTGATTTAATTTTTAGTCGGTACGTCAGTTTTTCCATTGAAAAAATATCACGGACAATCTCAAACCAGTGATCTTTCCCTGGAGGTTCCGCTTCATACCAGTTTCTTGTTATAGCTTTTTTGCTGGCTATAAGCAGACTTTTTGCCAGATATCTATCTGTTCCATGCACAACCTCCTCCATGTTCCCTAGGTACATCACAGCACAATTGTTTGGAGTAGCATATCCTATAATGTCATTGATAGTTACATTTACATTATTCCAGAAAGGCTTTAGTTTAGTGCAGCTCCAGAAAACATGGGTATGGTTGGCCTCCAGATTGCCACAGAGCCTCCGACATGGTTGCTGGGTCTTTAGCTGTCTGCTTTTGATTTGCGGTGGTATGAAGAACCTAGTAAGATTATTCCATCCAAATTCTCTCCATACTCGTGAACTAGTAGTGGTACACTGTGTCATACACATTTTATACCATTCTTCATCTGAAATTTCAATATTTAGCTCTGATTCCCATTTGTTTTTTTATGTATAGTGTTGAGCTTCCTCTATTCTCCCCTAAGGCTTTGTAGAAGGCTGAGATGACACAAGATCTGCCCTGGTGATATGAATCCACTATAATGCTAATACTACCATTCAGAATTATTTTAGGATCAATTTTCACCTCTTTCATAAAATAGTCTCGTATTTGTAAGTATCTAAATAAATCTTGTCTTTCCAGACCAAATTTCACCTTTAAGTCTTGAAAACTCATACATGTCCCATCTTTGAGAATGGTACATAGAGCAGTGATACCTTTTATCTGTCCATTGTTTGAACCTTAGGTCATATAGCCCTGGTTTAGATTTTGGATCATATGCAACCCAGTTCAGTATATTTCTTTCCCTTTTGAGTTTATATTTCTTATTTATTTTATCCCAGATTTCTAGTGTAAATGTTGTAATTGGATCCATTAAATGTGTTATAGTTTCTGTCCGTTTTTTGTTTCCTACCAAAACTGGAATTTGTAGATCCTGAACTTTCATCTCTATATCCTTCCATCTTGCTTCATAATCTGCAGGTCTCCTTTACAACATCCATTCAGACATTACAGTTGTGCAACAATTAACACAAATAAACAGCTGTTTTGCCCATTTGTATGAAATTGCATCTTAATAATTGTTTTTCAGATTAAGATTTTATTGATTTGAGTACAAACAACATACAGTAGCCTACAATAAAAAATCTTCAAATAACATTCTTACCTCTGGCAGAAATGACGTGCCACAAAAATACTTACACAGAAGTAAAAGATTTACTAACAGCTAACTTATATTTAACTTTTAGCTTATCTGACCGTAAAAACAAAATTGATTTGAACATATATGGGCACTTGAAATAGTACTTTAGCATGTACTTTTTCAATTATTACCTCTGCCAAGGCCGAAGGCCTAGGAAGGAGGTTATGTTTTCACCAGCGTTGGCTTGTTGGTTTGTTGGTTTGTTGGTTTGTTGGTTTGTTGGTTGTTGGTTTGTTGGTTTGTTTGTTTGTCTGTTAGCAGGATTACTCCAAAAGTCTGTGATAGATTTGAATGAAAGTTTTTGGAGGGGTGGGGTGTGGCACAATGAACAATCCATTAGATTTTGGTGGCAATCCGGGTCATGATCCAGATTCAGGAATTTTTTCAAGGATTCCGATCAGCCAGAAAATTAAGACCTCTGGGTATAACACATGCGAAGTGTAACAGATGACACGTTGATGACGCGTGACCCAGCCTCTTTCCTTCAGAGAGAGAGCGGGGGTGGGGGGATGGGGGGGTAACAACTGTAGATTCTGCGTTTTTTCACATTAAACTCGGTGAAATTACAGTTGAGTTCAACCAAAGCACACTTGGTGATTGTTGGAAAGAGTAACGACGACGGTTTAGGGGAGTTTTTATTTTGTTTCCGTTCAGTTTGAATGAAGTGTTTTATGATGCTCCGCTGCGTACAACTGATCTCCACATAAACAAAAATACACGTGGATGATGGCGCAAGCTGAACGGAGAGGGGGGGGCAATCGTACTTGGGCACCTTGGCGGAGGTCTGCGCTCTCCGAGTGCCATTCTAGTTCATTATGCTCGTCTTATAGGCTGTTGACATACAAAATTACAAAATGTCTGATTCCTACACAGTTATATCTACCAGTGACCTTGAGAATTATCTGAAGTTTAAAAATAGCCTCTCTTTTATCTCTTTTTTCATGCAATAAATATTACCCCAATTTCCCAAATACTATTTAAATTCAACACGACGATCACAGGCTGACGTTCTTCATTCATTACGGGAGTAAGTGATTTGCCTGACCTTCACAGTTCTTCAGATGGGTTAAAGTGCAAACAGGAATACACAAAATTGACTTTTAGTTCTTTTTTTTTAGAGAATATTTTCACACTGAATTAGATTATAGCTGTGTAGCAAGTGTTTTCTCTACTTAAGTTGTCATCAAATTTAGCTAACGGCTAGGGATGGCAAAGATCTAGATGTGATTTGCAATCCAACTCTGAAGCTATTAGTCCCCAGAAGTAATTTCTTTATAACACCTAATTTAAGGTCTGTGGAAGACATGACTGTTGTCTTCTATTTATACATTTTTAATGATTTTTACTTTTTGAAATGCACCTGAATAAATGCAATTAAGTACCAAGTCATCCCCGATCCAGACCAAAGCAAATGGTTTACACACACAGCTGATTGAACCTGGGGCTAAATTGACCGTATGGGGATCACAGCAATCACACTAAAATCCAACACAATCACACCTTGTTGACTATAAATTGAATATAAAAAAAGGCCTTAGAGATAGTTGTGTTTGGCTCAGAGACGGAATGAAATAAACAGGAAATAGTGAAACAAATGCAGCATGAAGAGAAAAATGAACTGTGCAAGGATGGAGAGAGAGAAAGAGAGAGAGAGAGAGAAAGAGAGAGAGAGAGAGAGTCTAAATTGAAGCACATATTGAAACCCAATGATCATTTGGGCAAATGTCAACCAAATGGGTGATTTTTTTTTCATAATGTCAACATATTAAAATCATGTTCCAGTCCAACAAATGTTAAAGTGACATTTCAGATCACCCCTCAGTGTATCCTGCGTTTATTGTTGTAGAGCACATACTGAGGTTATGTTGACTAATAGACCAACACTCATAGAGATATCACAATTTCAGCCTTTTGCTTGGTATGTGGTGGATTTATGTTTTTTATTATCATTATTATTATTGCTTAAGTTTAGTTTAGTATATTAGGATCCCCATAAGTTGACACCATGATATCAGCTAGTCTTCCCCGGGGGTCTGATATAGAAATCACAAACTATTATAAACATTATTTTCATTCAAACATCACATTACACACCAAAATCCCTGTCGTCACATTGCCTTCCATAAAAATGATGCCTGTGAATTCCATGTAGTGAGGTGTACAGATTTCAAACCTTTTGAGACTACGAACAGAAACAATCAGCGTGCCAGAAGAATCATTTACTGTTCGTTCATGCAGTTAATTGCATTAAATACTCTTTTATTGCTTTCTTGAAGGTGGCTTTGGTAGCCTATTTGTTTTTTATTATTACTACTATTACAGTTCTATCCTTGTAATGTACTCTGTCCTTGGTAAGAGACTTGCCTGTCTAGTCAGATGATTATGTTGGTCAGTAAACCTAGAAAACAAAGCTTTTGTGGTCAACTTTATTCAGTCTTCAATTTTATTTGTATAGCCCAAAATCACAAATCACAAATTTGCGTCAGGAGGCTTTACAATCTGTACAGGATACAACACCCTCTGTCCTTTAAAGTACGACCCTCTCATCAGATAAGGACCAACTTAACCAAAAAAAAAACTTTTAACAGGGAAAGAAATTGAAGAAACCTCAGGAAGAGGAGGGATCCCCCTTCCAGGATGGACAGACGTGCAATAGATGTTGTGTGTACAGAGTAACAACATAATGAAAATACAACATAGACAATCCATATGACAAAAAATAATACATATAATGTGAACATATGTGAGAAGGTGGATCCAGGAGGATGTCAAGCAGCTTCCCGGCGTCCCCAAACAGATAGAGCCAGAGCAACACGACCTCCTCGACGCCAACCAGATAGAGCCCAAGCAACACAACCTCCTCTCCATGCCAGATAGGTACAGCCCGAGCAACACGACCTCCTCTCCACGCCAGATAGGTAGAGCCAGAGCAACATGACCTCCTCTCCACGCCAGATAGGTAGAGCCAGAGCAACACAACCTCCTCTCCACGCCAGATAGATAGAGCCAGAGCAACGCGACTTCCTCTCCACGCCAGATAGATAGAGCCAGAGCAACACGACCACCTCTCCACGCCGAATAGATATAGCCAGAGCAACACGACATCCTCTCCACCATGGTACCTAGAGAGAGGACCATATTTTGTTTTTAATTCACAGTTGCTTCCTCTACATATAAAGACTTGATATCTAAAGATTTAAAGCTCGGTCACACCAGCATTTAAAATGGAAAGTCAGAAACGGGGTGTTCCTATTAACGGTGTTGCACAATCCACTTTTATATAACCTCCTCTCTCGTACAAACTGTAGACTATAAAGTATAAACTACTCCACAAAAGAAAAATAATTAGCACACAGTTATTTGACGAGTCAGTGATAGGCTACAACTACGTGTTTTGAATAAACCGTGTGAACAAATGTCAAGAGTTTGCTAACTGTCAGTTAGCAGGCTAAATAGCTTGAGGAGCGTTTTTCCTCCCTTCCTTCATTAACTTTTTTTTATAAATAGGCGTTATTGGGTGCAGCGTTGAACGGAATGATGCAACATGCAAGTGGGTAGTAAACATCCTGGTACATGCAACATACAGTAGAAACTCAGGGATCTATTGTGACTGACTAGTGCTAGTATTTTCCCAGCTCGCTAGCTTGTTTAGCAGCATAGTTTACCAACTACCACCATTTTTTGAGGACGCATGAATGAACTTTGCTGTGCCACTTTCTGGTGTGACCTGGCCCTTACACTTTCTGAACACTATCTGTAAATATTAACAGTGTTAATACTGATTAACTACTAATATTAACAGTGTTAATATTTATAGATGAAAAGTATTTACAGACTGAGATATAGGTTGTGCTAACTATAATTGGCTCCAGCGTGTGTCATGTCTGACAGTGTTTGCCCTGAGCTCCCCACTTGTGTTCAGAATTGGCCAACGTTCCACCACATCAATCCTTGCACCCATTGAGAGTTTGTGATGGTGTCATTTGAAATGTTATACTTGTACCTCTTCTAGAAACTATTTTCTTGCACCGTGCAATATCATTTCTTTATTTTAACAGTTGAAAGATCTCTGCCATTGGTCCACCTCGACACTGATGGTGGTTGTTATGTGGACAAGACACATACACTAATTGCAGCAAATGACATAATCTAATAATAATAGTAGTTTAACACCTTAACATTCCAAAGATAGATACTGGTATCATATGAAACTACTGAAAACCTAAAGAATCCAATGGTACCTGGTGCTAAATAATGCTACAAAGTTGCGCTACATTTTGGCGAGGAAAAGCTGGCATGGCCATTTTGAAAGGGGTCCCTTGACCTCTGACCTCAAGATATGTGAATGTAAATGGGTTCTATGGTTACCCACGAGTCTCCCCTTTACAGACATGCCCACTTTATGAAAATCACATGCAGTGTGGGGCAAAAACCATACAGTTTTTTGAATGTATGTTGTTTTTCGCCGATGCTGAGACTCTTGTGGAGCCAGTGAGCCCAATTGTATTCATGTATGATGATATTAATCCCGATAATAGCCCGATCACAGCGTCATGAAACTTTACAACCACAAACTGGAGATCACCGAAAAACAACAATTCTTGCAGAAATCTCCAAATTCAAAAAGTTTTTGATACCAAATCACAGCATGGCTTTTTCTATGGTGTTCCTCAAGGTCTTGGTGAATTGTTGTGGTATTTTGGAGGGAGTTTTGATCATTTTTATCAATTCTCGAGTGATAAAAAAATGGTTAAATTTAGTACCAAATCTTTGAAACAAATGGTATCAACCCCAAGATTGCTGCAACAATTTATGAGACATAAGTGAGCATGGGAATGACCATCACAAACTTTTATCATCAGGTTCTACGCTCTTATACACTTTTGCAATTTATTTTAAAATTATTTCAGTTTTTTATTAAAGCAGATAGATAGATAGATAGATAGATAGATAGATAGATAGATAGTAACTTTATTGATCCTGAGGGAAATTCAAGGGTTCACTCATGTGTATCAAAATCATCATATAAGTGGTGTGTAACAATATACATACGTTGCGAAAGGTTATCAGTGTTGAGATATTCCCGCTGTCATCACTGACGTTGTTGCTGCCGTATTTATTCCTATATGGAGTGTTAATGGAGCAGCTACAATGTTTGCAAAGCCTGGCACCCATCGATACAAACTCCATTCAGAAAACAAGCATTTTAAAAGATGTTTGCTTGTCGTCTTGGTAACAGACCAGACAAAGCATGAATTTTTTTTTTTTTTTAATAATCATCATTATGTAGTTATTTCGGCACACTTTTGATCCATTTACAACAATGTCGCTGCCATATTTATGCCTAGATGACGTTATGTTGAGTGTTGATGGAGTAGCTACAATGTTAGCATGGTCTGGCATTGATCGATACGAATACCGTTCAGAAAACAAGCATTTTAAAAGTTGTTTGCTTGTTGTGTTGCGGACAGACTTGACAAAGCATGAATTCGGTCTTTTAACAAAGCAACATCATAATGACGTTATTTTGGCATCATTTTGATCCGTTTATTGTATTATTATTATTATTATTATTTTGGGTTCATACTGCAGTAGCGACGTGTGGCTTGCGAGATACAGTCAGTGCAATGGCACTGTATGTGAATACAGCTCGCCGCCGGGTGACGTTATGAACCCAGACACGACGATGACGGCCAATGAGTAAACTCCAATAGTCGGCCGACCAATCCTGTAACCTCATCACTCACTCAGTGACAGACTTTTGCGTTTGTAGGGCTGGCCCTCTGCGGTCCAGTCAAAAAGAGGGCGGAATGGTAAGGGGTTAAATGTCCTTCAACTGGCTTGATCAGTGGCTGCCAGAGGTACATAACCCAGTGAATCCATTAGACAACTATTGAATACCTGCTGTGGCCTGCTTGGAATGATAGCCTATTTGTCTTCTCACTTGAGCTTACACTAAAACTAACTTATTCTGTTATTTCTTAAATATAGAGAACTGTTGTATAGCAAGCAAAGTGTTTTTCTGTCTGTACAAGTAGGATTTTGATGCAGTTGCATAATATTGGCCAACCCGAGGGCTGTTCTAGAGCTTTGGGGTCACCGTGGGTCTTGACGTTTGACCCAGGGTCAGTCAATAAGCTGGCCAGATTAACAAGTGCATGAAATAAATAACTCCTCTCCTTTCCTTCCTCTATACCAGGCAAAATTCACAGAGATAGCGATGACAGCTGAATGGTGTTTCATCCCTGAGATGTAATTTAGACAGATGGCACTGATTCCATTATAATCTAAAAGGTCAGGAGAGGAGATGAGGGGGAGGGAAGGTCACGACAGGAGAGGAGGAGAAGAAATAGAAGAAACATGAGAGGGAGATGCTCAGGCTAGTTTGTTCCACCTTCCACTCCACTCTAACTGTCATCTTTCTTTAGTTTGGATTGTCTTTTCCTTTCTGTTATGTCACAGCCTCTTTTCTGCCTTTCTTCCTCCATCATTATCTCTCGCCAACTCTCCCTTCTCCTCTCTCTCGCCGCCTCGCTCTCGTTCTGACTCCTCTGCCTCGGTTAAGGGGACGATCCAGAAATAAGGCCATAAATAAGAAATCAACGGCCTTTTCTGTCCCGCCGCATTACAGGCTTTTGATGTATGCTTTCTGCAGTAGTATTACTCACCGGCCTCAAATCAATGCTCTAATCTTTCCCCCTGCCAGATTGATTTCAGTGGAAGTGACAACAACGCGGAGAGGTGCAGAGAACAGATCTGTACACTGTAGGCCATTTTACAAATACTAGCAAAGCAGAGTTACATAGGGACAGCTGATTAGGTAGATCAAGTAAGATGCCAGATATCACATAAGCACAGAGGTGTGACAGTATAATGTACCTTTCCAGTTTTAGTCTTTAAATCTTTTTTAAAACCCAAACTGGTCCATCCTTGTGGCCAGACATATTTTAAATTCACAGAACTGTACTTTAAATTCTTCACTTTTTTGCATTGTACATACAATGTTGACGTATTTTGTCTATACACGCAATTTTTCCCAAAACGAACAAAAAAAAATGCTTTTGCTGCTCAAAACTAGCTTGTATGTGTCTACTTGCTTGAATTGAAAGGTCATTTAAAGGGGACATTTCATGCTAATTTTCAGGTTCATACTTGTATTTTGGGTTTCTACTAGAACATGTTTACATGCTGTAATGTAAAAAAAAAAAACATTATTTTTCTCATACTGTCTGTCTGAATATACCTGTATTTAACCTGAAACGCTCCGTTTTAGCGCATTTCAACGGAATGGCAACAGAATTGCGTTGCTAGGCAACAGTTTAGGTCCATGTTTACTTCCTGTAAGCTGATGTTATGTACATACACAGCAACAGAAAATAAACTGGGACACATTTAGAATGTTTATGTTTAAAACTGTGAAATGGTCTAAATATTGTATATTTGTGACATCACAAATGGACAGAAATCCTCAGTTTCTGAATAGGGGCTGTGTGTATTTCTACGTGGATTGAGTGTTTTGATACTTTCACAGTATTTATAGATCACTTAACCCTGCTTTATAATATAAAAGACATGAAAATCTCACTTTTTACAATATGGGACCTTTAAGCAAATTCTGTGTCCCCTCATCAATCGTGACGAAATTGCCAAGACTGAAGTTTCAAACTGGTAAAGGCTTGCATTTCTTGTGTTTCAAAGCCACCTTGACCTGAAAGTATGCGTTCAATAAGTCAATGGTGAACAATCGTCCGCTTGCACCTGCAATTTGGTTGACCACATCTACAATTCAATTGCTCATTCAAATATATTGCGCGCCAAATGTGTTAAACCGGCATTCATTTATTTTTTTTAGCCATTTGGGGGCAAGTTGCAAACACAACATTGACCAATTATTACCTTATGAAGTTGTTATGGTCAATTTGTTAGCAAAGAGTTGCCTTTTTATATGTCCAGCAGACATGGAGCAACAGTAGCATTCAGTCTTGTTTCTGGCCATCTGGCAAATGTCATATTCTCACTCTCTTTTAGCTCTGTTTTCTCTGCAGGTTTGTTACTAGTAACCGTTGCATTTCACATTGCATGAAGCCATTTCATCCGTTGTGTATATAGAAATATTGATTAGAGCAGCTTTACAGATGGGAGCAAATCTGTATGTGATACATAGATTAGTCCTCAACCAAGGAAACCAGGACAAATATCGGTGCTATTGGATCCCGATTAGCACCAAAATGTAATTACTGGTTCCTTGGCCTCTCTCCCAAACAGGAACAAAAACTTGGTGAAGGTAAAAACTGGATGATTCTACTCCCCTCTACACTACATTTTACATTGTGTGGCTCATTGTTGGTTGGCCATTTAGCTTTCATAGCAGTTATGGTGTTTAACGTTTTGAAAGAGAGTGTGTGTGTGTGTGAGACGTGCACAGATGAATTGTGAACTGAGATTATCATCCAAGAGTCTGCTCAACTGGAGACAGACTGGAGGCCAAACCAGCCAGGAATGAAGCAAGTCAGCTGGAACACACACTCAAACACACACACACACACACACAGAGAGAGAGAGAGAGAGAGAGAGAGAGAGATAGCCGTATTGCATACTGACCTTTACTTTGTCCTCCGCTCTTCAGCTATGGAGCAAAAGGCCCAACTGTTTTTTTTTTTTTCCCTTTGTTTTTAAGGAAAGGCACATTTAGCACATTTTATACACGAGGGGAATTAATTGTTCCTTACATAATGCATAAAAGATATTAAATAATATATATATTTAAAATATAGCACAAGTCATCAGACAATAAGACACGTATTTAAAGTTTTACTGAAATGTTTTTGTATAAGGAATATTGGTACTAATAATGATAATGACATTGCAGCCTTTTTTATTTTCAAATTTGAATCATTTTTGGACATGTGTTTGTGGGAACAGCGACTAAGTTTCAAGCTTCTAAAGCCTCATCCACACTGGGAACGTCAGGAGCATGTGGCGGCTGTGTTACCTGTTGTTTTTTATTTTGCCATCCGTGTTAACAGGTTAGAGCAGCCACACGCGCGGCTCGGCTGCGTGTCAGCTGCATCTCTTCTAGAGATTCAAGGTCTCGCCTATTTTTGACGCGAGCCGCACGGTTCACAGCGCACAGTTGTTTTTAGATCAACACTTCCTGCTTTCATTTCAAAATTAAAGCCCTCAAGCTTTTTTTCTGTTGACAGAATTCCTTCATTTTTTAACACAAGGCTTTTATTCTGAAATATTTGCAGGACAGTGTTGTAGAACATGCAGTGACTTGCAGAGCTCCATGAATGAATATAGTAAGGGGTTTTAATTGTGGATTATTACTATTATTTACAAATTACAACACATTTCTTAACCTTTCTCAGTTTAAAATAAATATAAATTAGATTTATAATGAAATGAAATGGCCATTAAAAGGCAAACTCTATGTAGAAAGAAAGGGCTGACAACAGCAGCAGAAATGCAGCAGACACGCAGCTGGTGTGAACACCCGACGCGTCAATCGCGCAGCCGCCACGCGCTCCTGACGTTCCCAGTGTGGACGAAGCGTAAGTGGGCAATCCCCATGGCAATGAATGACTGACATCTGATAGCTGTCGTTGTTTAGCAGGAACAACACTTCAATGCCTAAACTCTTCTTCGATATCATCCCCCGTTCACTCTCTTACAACCCTGTGAATTGAATCATGATACAGAGTAACATATAATGCATGCTGAAATCGTCTGCACTGAGCAGCTGGCGGTTAGAACTGAAGTGATATTATTTATTAATTGTATATTAATTATCAATACACCAATAACAGTACATTGTCAGTGGTACCAAGAATTCACCTCCCCCTTGAGAACACTAATGTAGTGTAATGCTGTCACTTCCTTGCATGTCATACCCCCTTCTCTGTCTCTTTGATTCCTGTCTGCCTCTCTAAACTGTCCATCATATATCCGATAAAGGCAAAAATATAAAAACATAACAAAAAGACAAAAAATAATAATAATTTGATAAAATAAAAAAAATGAATACGAGCGAGAGAATACAGAGGCTCGACGTGGAAAAAGATGAACCTCCGTATCTTGTGTGATGCTGAATCTTTGTAATGTGGAAATGAATGTAGCTCAGGGTAAATCACGCATGTGATGTCCTTGGCTGATAAAGGTTATTCCAATTACAGTGTGGCACTGAGAAATACAATTTTTTTCTTGCAGTACAGCAAGGGGTCTATTTCCTGTGAGATTGATACAGTCTAGGTGTGGAATAAGGGGATCAATACATCAATAATCCCCGTGGTAATTTGATACAGAGGAGCTGGTTAGAACAGCAAGCCGCAGTGATGTTGCACTCGAATCAAAAAATCCAAGCCGAAGCCATGCCAAGTCCTCTACCTGCTGAGACAGTGGCCACATCAGTGACTGTTTCCATCACGATGAAAGACACTTCAGTGTGAGAGCAGAGCCAGACAGACACTCTGCGATTTGGACGATGCTTCTCTGTATGGGGGTGCCAGCACAAGCGAGCAGGGAAATCCATAAATGTTTGCTCACGCTGCAGCCAATGTTGTCCCAATTATTTGTTTTTCCCTAACATGACAGCTGTTGTCTAATCAGCATGAAAAGCAAGACGTTGCAATGGACTCTCAGATTTTCAATTTACAATCTGGGCCACAAAAGGTGTGTGTTGTGCATATTCAGATCTGAGGCCTGTGATGGTGTAGAGGACAAGGCACAACATGAATCAGAAATTAAAAAATATATATATATTAATTAATCAATTAAAGCTGAAGTAGGCAAGATTGGAGCAAATAGGATTAAAAAAAGTAATTTTTATAAAACGCTATATCGTGACAGTAGTACATGAAACAGGTGACCTGAAAAAAGTCATGTTCCTCTGTGTCCTCCGGTGCTCCTAACGGCATCTGCAAGATTTCACAGACCGGAGGAAAACAAACAGTAAGAGCTGATCTTAGGGTCTGCTGTCCATCTGCCGTCTATGAGAGCCGGCTGTCAATCACTCGTGAACGCCGACCAAACGGTCAAACTAGGCAGCGCTGATCAAATATGAATCAATATTATGTTACGTTAATGCCTATTTCTCTCCTCAAATGTTTTCAGAATCATCGTGTAGTGCACGGTTTAGCTGTAAAATGAGAAAGTTTGTGACGCCGCCGCCATTGTGAAATCTGGTGAAGGAATGCCAAGTTATGGTCACATGACCGGAGCACAGCCAATAGGAACGCTCTCTCAATGAAATGACCTGTGTTTGGCCAAAGTCTCCCATCATAGATTTTTTAAAGCCTGAAAACAGAGCCATGAGGAGGAGCAGAAGTCTAGTTATCTCTCAGAACACTTGAATTACAATATGCTGATAGGTTATTATGGAATTTTTGCCCAATGATAACAAAAATATACTGCCTACTGCCACTTTAAGTAAAATAAATTGTGAAAGTGTATAAAGGCTTCAAACATTATGATAGAAGTACTGTATGGCCATTCCTATGCTCATAAATTGTTGCAGTAATTTTTGGGATGATGCTATTTGCTAAACAGATTTGGTGTTAAATTTAACCATTTTTACCACTCCAGAATTGATAAAAATGATCAAAACGCCCTCCAAAATACTACATTAAGACACCAAGACCTGAAAACACCATAGAAAAAGCCATGCTGTGATTTGGTATCACTTCTGTTCTGGAAAGCCATCCATCCTCTGAATGCTCTAGGTCTCTAGTTTGTGGTTGTAAAGTGTCATGAGGCTGTTATTATCCTAGAGGTCAGAACAGGTCATATTATACAGTGATGTCAAGTTACAAAAAAATCGTCTCACTGCAATGAAATGACATAATAAGAATGACATAATAAACAATGCCGTGTGCAGCGCACTGATAGAAAATATTGTTGCATTTTCTGACATGTCATTGTCATTTACTATCGGGAGACGGCCCACAAATGTGACTTTGAGGTACGTCTACACTCGCACACAAAGAGGGATGAGGAAAGGAGATGCTGAGCGCAGATAGAGGAATGTGTGCACCATCCACACGGGGCATAAAGACTTGTGACACATTTAGTTAGAAAAAGTGACCAGAGGAGCGCTAAGAGCGCAACGCAGGTTAAGATGCATTCAAAATAGGCAAAAAAGTGATTTACCAGTAACTTCAATGGGGAAATACAAGAATGACAGTGACAAAGGAGGTGCTGGTCCCAATCTGTGAAGTTCCCGATCATGTTCCGGCAGGACCTGGCACAAATTAAGCCCTGCATTCCCACAATTTAATCAAACTTTCTGTTTCTGTGCTTACATTGGAATGACAAAAAACATGAATGCAGCAGT
>CAKAKR010033863.1:0-18814 GCA_916700685.1 Adelosebastes latens
TATATCATTCTGTAGCTTCCCAGTGGTGTTTATTATGTATTAAAATCCAAACATTCAAATTTTGGTCAAAGTACGTATGTTTTAGTGTCAAAATGCTACTTTTCCGAGCCGTACTAACAACGTTTCCCCACCGTTTGACCTGACGTATGTTTCTGCTTAATGACGCTGCTACATGTACAGTATATATTAGTGATGCATGAGTGTGATGTATGAGTGATGCAAAGCAGCGTTCCGAGTAAGTTATTAATAACTTACAGAAACATTACACGCAATAGTCCACCTTCTCTTCCCCTCTCTCTGTCTGTAGTCTCCAGTAATTCACTGTCAAGAGGTCGTGGTCATTTCACGAATGTCTATGAGATGACGCCGCATACATACAATTGTCCGGACAATTGTATTAATGCATAAAGTTGGCGGTTTGCGGGTCGGGTTTGGGTGGTTGATTAACGCATATTTTTGTGGGTCGGGCAATGCGGGTTATAAAAAACATTAACCCGCTCATCACTAGTATATATACATCCTTATAGTCAGTGTATTAACGTTACATACGGTAACTTAGATGGCGGTCTGCACGCTCCCAGTTTAAAGAAGCAGACAGGAGAACCGGCACGGAAGCTAAGCGATGTACTGCTGTGGACGCCACGTTAGTTTGGATCCGAAACTCGCCGATCGATGCAGCGGTACGACAGCAACTGCGGGGTAAAATGACTGTTTTTGTGAATGGAGCCTCGTCTTTCAGCGGCTTCAGTTCCCGGTTAGAAAGGGCTGCCTGATGGCGAGGTAAAGCGGTGAAAATATTCTAAATATAGTGTACACCTAAACTGATATTGATGGTATATAAAATGTTATAATGTGAGCAACAATAAACTGTTAAAATAATATAATTTATAGCATTACCAATAATTCGTAAACATAATTAATTAATAATGATTTATTTGTTTAACATTAAAATAACTTAACTAATTAACTATCAATTTAATATTTATAAATGGTGGTTATTATAAAGTGTTCCCCATAAATCTACATATATCTATCTCCCCCCGTAAGGGCAGAGCACACACCTCCAGCCGGCATTAATGGCCTGCTAATGTCCCTGTTAATTTCCAGCACTCAATGCACACAGGGAGTTTCCGCGGCCAAGCTTTGAAACTCCAAATCGTTGGACGTCTGTCAAGCTCTAATTTATCTGCTGCTCACTAGATCTGGGTCAAATTTGTCATTCGCAAATGGGCCCAGTTGGGCAAGCTAAATGACTCTCCTCTTCTTTAACAGCTTCCACCCCGGAGTGTCGCTGAGCTGGACACTTAACCCTTTAGAAAGGTGTGAAGCACTCAAACCCTGGCTGAAAACTGTTGTAGGTGGGTGAATGAGTAGGACAGATATTCTCTTTTTACGGTTAAGGCCTTGTCACACCAGAGAGTTGCACATCTTTGTGAAATATTTGGTTCTCGAGGCTTGGTGATTGCTCGCAGGGCTACCCTAACCTCCTCTTTATGTGCTATATTTTAGGTAGTATTGATTTTACCAATACTTAATGTTCATGTATGTGTTTATTGAGGAAGGATTAGTTCTCCCAGTGGCATCTTTGTTGCTGCCCAGATACTTTTACAGCTCCCCAAACAGCAGATCCCTTCCTGCCGAATGTAACCGTGTAACCATTCGCTATAAATGGTCAACTCCTCTGTGTACTGTAAGCGCTCTCTGACTGAAATCCTCTTCATTGAATATTGGAAATAAATATTCATGTTGCCTCTATACCAGACTACCCCCCCTGGCTTTCCTGTAGCAAAGCAGCCCAATGAGGAGTGCTAGTAACTCTAAAAATAGCAGCAGGTTGAGTCATAACCTCCAACTGGTCCGGTGATGCTGCTCAGAGGCCGGCAGTAGACAGCTGTGGTTGTTTTCGGGCAGATTCTAGGTGTAAATGTGTGGGGATGAAGCCGTTGAGTATGTGAAGGGGAAGTTTGTTCTGGATATACATTTAAGTATGTATATAAGTTTGACTCCGTGAGGTTTTCAATGGCAGTTCTGGGAAATTTGAAGGCCTGGTCACACCAGGAAACGTTGAAATTTCACTGCGATTTCAGTTTATTGTTGCTCTAGCACTATAAGCAACGGTTTAAAAGAATGAAAAATAAAGAGGAGAAACCACTGCGCCATTCGTCAAGCAGACACTAGGGAGGAGGGCTTTTGACAGGACAGAACCACAAAAACAGCGGCGGGAAAACTGACTAAATGTTGCATCATGTACCCAGCCTTTTTTTTTTTTTTTTTCCACCAACACGGCTGGGGATGCAAACTCATCGCCCCGAGTTTTTATGTTTCAAAAGACCAGAAATATATGTGCCCTTTGCTCATATATCAAGACGGGTTGATGCACTGGAGAGCTTCAGCGTGAGAATAACCCATCTGTTGCAGCACTGTTTGTAACCATAAATGTAAATCATATATCCCCGTGGGCTTTGTTCTGACTCGCTATACGTCTTTCCTTCTTTTTTGTTTCCTCCGCCTGTCTCTTTTCTATGCTGTCCGCATCCTAGTTTTTCACCGCGACTCTGTCTGGTTGTTTGGCCTTTAGATAATCCACTCTGTCCCAGCTGGCATAGGTAGAAAATCTCAAATCACTATTATAAACCAGACTCCCCCTTCCACTCTCTCTTTCTGTTTGCTTTTCCCGTCTGACTTTTCATGCCCTATACTATGCCCCATGTCCGTCCATGTACTTTTACATTCTAATCCGTATCCTTCACTTCTTTTTTTGGCCGGTGGCTCGTCTCTTTCTCTTCTCCCTCTCTTGTTTCTGGACCGTGTCTCTTTTGCGCCCATGTTTGCCCATGAGTGCTTGAAATATTGATGTGCCTCTGTTTAGTCATAATGAGGACAGTTGATAGAGGATTGAAATACAAAAAAAAAATGTTTTCATACTTCGGCTGGATTGCAAAGGGGAATGCTTATGGCACCCGGCGCAAACAACAACACTGGCGAAAAGAAAGCGGCTGCCAAACAGTCGACAGACAGAGAGAGAGAGAGAGAGGGAGGGAGTGAAAGGGAGGATGGCATGAAAGCCGGGATGACCTTCAAATAAACAATGCACACAGTTGCATAATGCCAACAAGGAGGAGGTGATAGAAGAAGGCAGCCGATTAGCCTTGAGATCCAAATTCCGGCGTTATAAGACTCGTCTGTGTTGCTTTATTGGTGTTTACTTGCTTTATGGTTCTGTGCTCCTCTTTGATCATGTTTTTACCCCAGACGACACATAGCATAGCAGCAAAAAATGGATTGGAATTTCAGGCTGCTTATCCTCTACACATTATTCCTTATGAAGACATATTCCAACAATGTGCAGCTAGTTCAGGTGCTTCAGATCAAGGGCAGCAAACTTAAAAAAAAAAGGACTGGAGCACGCCAACTGATTTGCATCCTTTAATAGAGGAAACTGTGTCCTCAATAATCCAAAACCCAATGGAACAATCCCATCGGATTTTTGTCGAGGGAGCCAGTACGATGCGAACTTCCTGGTTGCCCTACAAAAATACGTCATGAATGTCACTAAGAAACCCGTCTCAAATGTCACTAAAGAACTACGAAATCACGTCTTAAACGTCACTAAAAAACACGTCACAAATGTCACGAAAAAACACGTCACAAACATCACTAAAAAACACGTCACAAATGTCACTAAAAAACTACTAAACCACATCATAAACGTCACTAAAAAACTACTAAACCACATCATAAACGTCACTAAAAAACTACTAAACCACATCATAAACGTCACTAAAAATCACGTCGCAAACATCACTAAAAAACACGTCACAAATGTCCCTAAATAACTACAAAACCACGTCATAAACTTCACTAAAAAACTTGTCACAAACGGCACTAAAAACGCGTCATAAACGGCACTAAAAAACACATCACAAATGTCACTAAAAAACGCGTCTCAAACAGTGGTCTCGTGGTTGAAAGTCCTGGGTTTGTTGGACCCATCCACATCCCCTCCCACACGCCATAAGCAGTCTTTCTCCCTTTTTATTCTACATCACTAGCTCTGAGCGTAGCATATTTACACGCATGCATTTACATAGCAGTCAGTACAGACTACATGGCGTACAAATGACATGCCAAAAGCAAGAACGGTGTTCTTATTTCACGCTTTTAACTTCGCATTATCGTGTCATTCACACGCCTTTTTGTGCTGCATTGTGAGCATGTTAGCATGCTGACATTAACATTTAGTTTGTTCCTGCTCCCGTCCTTTTCCCCCCTCCGAGGTTTATGTCACTCCTGGTTTGTCTGCACCGTATAGTTGAAGGCACAACGCTTTGGTTTCATTTGCTGCCGCTCACTCCTGCACAACACATAAAGCAACGTCCACAATGAGAGGTAATCCATCACAATAAACATGCAGCTTAATGAGACACTTTTAAATTAAATTATTATTTTATTATGCTCACATTTAATGTCTCACCTGCTATTCAGTTGCCTTAAAGAATTGATTTTCATATCCGTCTTTTGTGGTTGGATCTACTGTAAGAGCTGATTTTAACCTTGGCTTCACACGGCAACATTCATATTAAAACATCATTGTGAGTAAATGATTAAAAACTCATTACATTGGCAAACATATCAAAATGATGTGGGTAAATCTGCACATTTAAATGAAAGTAAACGGGCTGCACTGTAGACGAAACCTATTAGATCTTTTTGCGCATATTAATCTCTTTTCTCACAATAGCTGTCTCTTTCAAGGTGACAATTACCTTGCATAATTAACAAGGCCACTCATTCGTTCATTCACTCATCTATTTATTCACACAGCCTGAATGATTTAGCCCCAGAGACTGAGGCATTGCAGCATCTACAGCCAGCTGCAAAACATGAAGCTGCGAAAACCTTTTTTTGATTGCGTTGGATCCATGCGGGCTATGATTTTTTTCAATGAACATTATTGAAACAGATATAACAAGTATGCAGCAAGTAAACAACAATACAATTTGTGTATATAAATATGGTAATTCAAAACACCAATAGTCCAAAAAATGTCCCATTGGACTGAAAAAAGCCCATTTGTCCGACAGAGCGTTACCCCGAAAATAAACGTCCGGTGTTCGAAAAGCATTTCTCCAATTATACACTCTCTGTGCAACAAACAGAAGCACATGGCGAATTATTATACGGAATGAAAGCAATGTTTTTTATGACATCAGTAGGAGGAAAAGATTTCATTGGTCGAACTTGAATGTTCCGCAGGGATGTGCAAGCATTCATAAGCCACAAAATATTTTTTTATAAAATTCCATGCAAATTTTTCGGATAAAAATCAATGCTAGGTGTGAAACGTTTATTCTGTTACTGCAGTTCTGCATAGTACCATGTTCAATTTCTCACGTTTATAACGAATCAAATTTCATGAAAATCGGTTCTTGACTGCTCCAATATGGCGGACACACAAATGCATGTCAAATTGCAAACGCGATATCTATGCGGCGGAAGATGTCTTTTATTATTTTCAGGGACATGGCAGGTGAGGAGAAAAGTCTTGTAATGTATTTAATATTCCACAAGTTTGCGAGACTTATTAGTTAGCAATCATCCGCGAAATGGGCGTAAATGCTAAACCGTAAACAAGTCGCGGATTCAAATAAGTCGTCAGCAGAGTCTTGTGATTGACAAACTTTCACGCGGAGTGAAAGAACCAAACGGACGTAACCCTTTACGTACTTGTCCCTGCAATGTTACTGCTGTTATTCACACCACAGCCGTACCGGCATTTTTCCTGAAATGTTACGACGTCTTGATGTGGGAAATTGGCGGTACAGAATCCCTTGAATATGGATCCCTGCTCCCATTCACACATGCAGGAAATGTTCCTGAACATTTTCAGAGATAGACTGCATGTGTGAAAGGGACTTAAGACAGCCAGATTGAATTGGACTTGCTTTGCGATACAGTGGCTGCAACAAACACAAACAGCACATTTAGTGCTGCTCGTCCTGCATAGCACTGGCGAGAGTTTGAAATGACTGCTAAGACCTTTGGCTCACTGCTCTGAATTGTTGGAGAAGGTCAGGCGTGTTTAGAGAAACAAGTCCAAAGCAACTGGTGGCCTCGATCAGCCCAGTGATTTGTTTGCTGTTTGTAGAGTCTCGTGAGTCATGATTGAGAGCAGCCACTTGCATGTTTTGCCAGCAAGCCCATACGGCAGCTTTCACAGCCAGAAGCACTCAGTCCAAGAGCTGACAGAGGGAGTGTGCATGTGGCTGAACTGTATGTAAATACAGTGTCTGTGGCCACATGCTCGGATTCACTCGTGTACGCACCATTTGCCAACAAAGGATCCTTTGATTTGAAAGGAAGTACCCAAACAGTGAGTCATGTGTGACTTCTTTTCTTGGCAGGCCCCTTCAGTCGCTCGCCATGCACCAGTTAGAGCTACAGTGCTACTCCAGAGACACTGACATGGGCATTAAATTGACCGAGGACATGGGGTGTGCTAATCCAACAGTCTCACAGCAGTTTGTGAAATAGTGACGAAATTGAATCTATTTGATTCGTGTACATAGACACAAATTGCCCTTTTTTTTCGTGATGCTCAGCACGATTTTCAACAAAATGTTTTTTGTGTGTTTTTCTACGAATGTCCAGCAACACGTGACGCACGTGTCAATTTCCGCTCCAGTCTTTTCAAAATAACACTACTTAGTTAGGTTTAGGAAAATATTGACTTGGTTAGGTTTAGGTAACAAACTACTTAGGCTTAGGAAAAGATCGACTTGGTTAGGTTTAGGCAACAGAACTACTTAGTTAGATTTGGGAAAAGATTGACTTGGTTCGTTTTAGGAAACAAACTACTTAGGCTTAGGAAAAGATCGACTTGGTTAGGTTTAGGCAACAGAACTACTTAGTTAGGCTTTGGAATGGATCAACTTGGTTAGGCTTCTACAACAAACTACTTAGTAAGGTTTAGGAAAAGATTGACTTGGTTAGGCTTAGGCAACAAACTACTTAGTTGGGCTTAGGAAAAGATTGACTTGGTTAGGTTTAGACAACAAACTACATAGTTAGGCTTAGGAAAAGATTGACTTGGTTAGGCTTAGGCAACAAACTACTTAGTTAACTTTAGGAAAAGATTGTGGTTTTGGTTAAATACTTTACTTTACTTTAAATACTTTAAACTACTACTTTAAATTTCGTGACTATTTCACAGACTGCTGTGTGACTGGGCTGGCTAATCAGTGAAGCCTCTGAATGGATCTGTGAGGAATTCGGTGCGAGGAGGGTCAAAAACAGAGGAGCAAAGAAGCCCACCATTCCCCTGTAAGACAATCAGGATAACAAGCATGTTGAAGATGCACTCAAGCCAGGGAGCTGTCTCACCACAGAAAGAAAAGAGAAGGTAGAAAGATTTAGGATAGGGAAAAACATGGTAGGAAAAATGATGAAAAGATACCGAGGTGAAAAAGAACAGAGAGCAATCCAAAAATAAGATCTTAAAAATCTTCAAGGTGAAGCGGGTGCCCTCTCTCCTCCAAAATGTCACACCTGATATCGAACCAGTGGACCTTATTGATTCGCTACTGTAGCTTCACCAACTCCTGCAAAAAGCACTCGGAGCCATTTCTGAGCTATTTGAGTCCAGAGTAGTCAGGAGACGGAGAGATGGAGAGTAGCTCTTAGTTTTGGCAAAGTCATAACTTATATTGAAAACCACATTCATTTTACCATATCATACATTTAATGGTTATAATCCATTTTCAATCTACGTGTCACGGCTATAGCCTTGAGTTGAGTGAGAAGAGTGATAGCACTCTCATATAGTATGAAAGAGTGCTTAAGAACGGTTCAAATCCTGTCTACTTTCTCACCTCTACTCACCTGGCCAGTCGCTGCGTGAGCTGGCTGTGGACTGCATACTGAGGCCTTTAGTTCAATCTCTGGTTCACCGAATGCCAAATGATCCCTCACCGATCCGATCCGTCGTGATTCAGGAGTCAAGTCCAGGATTGACTCGTATTTTCTTTCCCTTTGTGGAAAAAGTCTTGCAATAGTCTGAGTTAAACCCACATGATTCAGGTTAAGATAACATCCCTCAATGTACCGTTACATCCTCATATCTCACTCGGGTTGAGGAAAAATAAAAACCTCTGGACTCACTTCCTGACTAATTGACTTATTAGGACTGACATTTTATTAAACAGAGGGATGACACAGGAAGGGGGAAAAGAGGGGGAGGACAGATCGGGAACATTTGAGTAGAGCGAGGCGGACAGCTCTCCTCAGAGACCCTCCATGCTCCATGGCATGTCATTAAAGCACTACGAGAAGCTGCACAGCTTGTTAGAGGACGGAAATGTCAACAGCTGACATAAGACAATCAGCGTAGAATTGTGAAATCCCTGCATGTGTGATGGCGAGCTCGCAGTTTCCCAGATCGGTCTCCGCTAATACGCACCAATGCGAGGTCGGAGGGTGTCACCTTCTATAGGCTAGTAGTAGTGTTTCCCGTTACCATGGTTTCACCATCGCAGGTCCGACTGGCCACTTTGTAGTCGTCCGTCACGCGTGAAATGGTCCCAGATGGCCGGCATTGATTTTCATTAGCTGAGCTTCTTTTACGAGGATCCAGAGATTTTTGTATTCACGGGGATTATCTCTGGCGACAGGCCGGCAACGTTTAGACACATTTCACCGTGCACTGTCCCTTATTAACTCTGTCAGTCTGCAGGAGATCCGCAGCGACAACCCTCCCCACCACCACCACCACCTCCCTCTTCCTCCTTCCTCTGTGGCAGCTTGCACCAAAGAGAACATATGGCATGGATTTCGAAGCCTGATAGCACTTTGACGGTTGCATGAGACATTGGTCTGTGACACTGCTGCTGTTCATCCGGTTATTGTATTTCATAAAATGGATAACTGCAGGAAGTGAGGACAATTCTGATTGTTGTAATACCCGTGAACTTTTTAGAGACACTACCAATCAGCAATGTCATGTCTTTGGAATCAAGTGATGTGACCACGGATTAATTCCCGTTCTTAAAAATCTTGACAGAAAGCTCCCAGATAACAGATTCAAAAGCCAATCTTTGATACTCCATGCTATTAATGTAGTATTAAGTATTATTGGCTTGTTTTTTTAACAATGGCTGAAGAAAATACTAGTTTCTCTCAATATGTACTGTCACTCACTCTCCAGGATCACGAGGGTTAAAAAAAGTTAACCAGGGGGACCAGATTAGCCGACCCCTACGCCGCTATACCACTTTGGGAGGAGTAGACGGCTGACTAACGTTAGTTATGGTGCCTACAAATGGGGTCGTGTTTACCGTGTTCACGAGAAGAGTCCATATGAACGAAATGTCAGAAATGGCGGAGGCCTTGGAAGTTCATATGTCGGTGCATAATAAGTTAATTCTATTGTAATTTTAGTCGTATATTGTTTTTCTTCGGAATTTTATAATATGTCTGAGGTGAATGTTGATATTCCCAATCTATCCTCCAGTAAAGTCAGTCAAAAAGAGAGTCGAACAATATCTATGAAGCGTTTCAGATATGGAGAGAAAGGGTTGCTTATAGTTTAGCCTTCGGCCATTGGCTGCAGTTAGCAGAAGGCTAAATATTAGCAACATTTACTCTCCATCTCTGAAACGTTTCGCCGATATTGTAGCTCGCTAGAGCCTCGAATCAGTTTGTCATCTCAAATGTTTGTGATATCTGGATTTTGGCACCCAACAACACAGCAAGATGACATTTTAGATGTGTAATTTTAGCCCACTGCTAGTGTTCCAGCTAACACCGTGACATCAACACAAAAAGGGTCTATAACACTCATCTGAAAATGAATACACTATCATTGTTTTAATGCACTATAGCTGATGCTGTTTTCTTGAAATAAGGACGGTGTTCTATGAAAGCACTCTCTGTGCCCTTGACCAGCTTTGTAAAGTGGTTCATTGGTTTCTCCCAGCAGAATTACTGCATATTATCAATCGCTCCTGGTAGACTCGCTGTTTTGATTTAGCTTTTGAAAAGTGCCTTTGTATGTCGTCTTCTGAAAAAAAAAAAAAAAATCACATTCTTTATGCCAGTAACACGAATATCTTTGGAATAATATCAACAATATTTTTGACTTGTTTACTCTCAGATTTGACTGGCTTCAATTTTAATTTCAGTCTGACTTCAGTGCCAAGTGAAGCACTTAGATGGTAGATGGATGCTCCAAAATATCCATTTTGGCATCTTTTGAGCTCTGCATTTATTGCATTTAATTATACAGTCAATAAACAATCTCTATATTGAGATGTGATAATCTCTGGTTGGGCCCTACAGCACACTTTTTGACATACTATTTGAGACTACTTGGGGAGTTCTGGTCATAAAGAGTAAATGTTTTTGCGACCCCTTCTCACTCCCAACTCATCAAATACCGCCGTTTGGTAACAGTATGTCACCAACCAGGCTTTCAACGAACTCCAATGTAAAACCACCCGTGGCGTTATTCAACGGTCGGAGCAGGTGACGTAGCATTAATAGCGCAAGAGTCCGTTCAGGGCGGGCGGAAGGGATGGTGGACTTATTTTGTCACGTCAGTCTTAAGTCACGTGACTCGTCGGTATCGTCAAATGGCCATGTCAGTTTTTCCTAACCAAAATCCACCGTTTTCGGGCAGAGAACCTTGGCCTCAGACTCGGAGGTGGTGACTCTCATCCCGACCTCTTCCCACTCGGCTGCAAACCGCCCCACTGCGTGTTGAAGGTCACAGTCTGATGAAACCAACAGAACCACATCATCTGCAAATCTGTAACAAACATTTTATGATGTTTTTTTCCCAAACCTAATCAAGTAGTTTTGTCGCCTAAACCTAACCAATTTCAGACAGGGCAGAGATTTAGAGACCTATAGGCTCAGATACTGTATCTCCTATTTTCTGGCCTGGTTGTGATATACAGTACTCCCAGTCTCTACTGTACGTGCACGCTGCCAATTCCTCAGCGAGATTCAACCTCCTTCCATCTGCTGCGATGCAACTGAAAAAAAAAAACGTCTATTAATGTACCGAGAAAATCATTCAGGATGTGTTCCCCCACCCACACCACCACGTGTACCCGATGCATAATTTACTACCGACATTGGCTTTAAGTGAAGTGTAAACAAGCCCATCAGACAACCAAAGAGAGATAAATGTTTCAATCCCTTTAATGGCTTTCGTTCAGTGACATTCACTTCTGTAACCAGCTGTAATGAACTCAAGCCACGCACACTTTTCACACGCTGGTCTGTAAAACATCCTTGCGCACTTAATCATCCCCCGAGCAAAAGTAACACCCGGTTGTAGACAAAATACTCTGTTTAATATCAGCAGAGCGCTGGGGAGCTGCGGTTAGCAGCCGGTTTGTGCTTTTTTGCTCCTCGCAGCTCACTGATTTGAGCTTCATTCGATGTGAGTGCTACTTCGGCGAGAGAGAGAGAATGACAGTGACAGAAAGGGATGCTTACATCCCTGTTTTACCATAGTGTGTGTGTGTGTGTGTGTGTAATACTGTAGGAAAGTATGCAAATTACCATGCGTGTCTTTCAGGGATTTGCTAAATGGGATTTTTGAGGACAATGTTTTGTCCTTTGGTGCATTTCTGAAATTATGGTTGACACCTTCCTCAGAGAGAACTAGACAGATACACGTTTGTGTGTGTGTGTGTGTGTGCGCCACGTGGTTATGCCGTGTGCGGCGTGTTTGTTGTCACTCCGCGGCAAGGCGCTGTCGGAAAAAAAAAACGCTACTGGGAATACATTTGATTTGCAAATGAAAAAGGTTTGCACACACACACACACACACACACACGCACACACACGTAGACACAGGTGTGTTTGCTCCCCGCGGGGGATGATTTGCAACTGAATAGGCGTGTTGCACCGGCTGACAAAATGCTTCCAGGGGAACAACAAGCCTGTATGCACCAAGGACACGCCGTTTACCAATGTTGTACCTTTTATCAATAGAAGCCTTTAGTTACTGCTAGAGTGGCTCTATTAAAATTCAACCAAGCGCTGTTTACACTAAGTTTCCAGTCAGCGCCTACTGTGCACATTGCGTTTCAAGGTCGTCTCTCTTTACACTCGCAGATATGTGTGTGTGTGTGTGCAGCTCAGTCAACAAAAGTTTTCACTGGAATCCAGAGCTTACATGCTTGACTGTATCATTTTTTGAGGTATGTGTGGTGAAGGTGTGTGTGTGTCTATGTCGAGGTGTTTGCGGGCAATTCGAGTACAACCCAGCTGGTTCCGGTGACCCACAGCGTCACCTCTCCATCTCTCCCCGTCGAGAAAGCACAGGTGTTTTCTCTGATAGCTCTCTCTCTCTTTCTCTCAACCAGGAAGTGACAACCGTCCACACCTCCTCCTCCTCCTCCTCGTCCAAAAAGAGAGCGACGTCCGGTAGTCTCACTCGGGCTGACCCTTCAACAGATCACACCATGGCCTTGCCCAAGGACACCGCTCCTTGCACGGCCTTACCCAAGGACACCACTCTTTGTGAGTACTTTTTTTTCTTTTTGGAATTTTAAAATGTTTCAGAAAGCTTTTGATGCAACATCAGATAACATATGACAGGAGGCCCCCTCCGATTGCATCACGGTTGCACCAGTCTGTCAAGCAAACAAACCGAGGCTGCAGCATGGTTAATGCAAACGCGGTGTCGCATTTGTCCTACGAGATAAACATTTGGCAGAAAGCAGCTTTTGAAAACTAGATTGCTCATTGCCAGATAAGGCCGCCTCCCTGGCAGCTTTTTAATGGGAAGCTGGGGGCCTCGCTAGATACTGAGCTTCCATTACTGTGATAGCGACGCAGTGGTGGCTACCTCCAGTTTGTTTTACTCTGATAGCGGTGTGCACACAGATGGAGCTTACAGTGCAAGGTACAGTCCTTTTTTTTTTTTTACTCTGTGAGAATCACAAACTAACTAAAGGGAGCAAGTTTTAACACACTGGCCTCTCAGGTGTAACAGCGATCATTGAGTCAGTGTTACTCTTGTGGATTAATCCAAAATTGGGATAAAACACCCTCAGAAAAAAACTACAACTTGAATTCGAACTATTAAAAGTTTGTCAAAATACTCTAAATAGTATGACGCAGTATTTAGGCAAATTGTAGGTAAAAAGAAGGTCTTGAAAGATACATGTACACGTTTTCTTTCATTTTCTTTCTGTGTTCTTTTATGAAGACAAGTAAATACTAATATTGTAGAAGTTACAGGAAAGTAGAGACCAACAACTTCTATCTTTGACTACATGAAGGTGTGTGTCTTTTATTTCAGCACAGCTAACCCTAAAAACCAAACATTGAGAAGATGTTGGGCTGTACTTAAGCACAGTGGTACTAAAGAGAACATATATTGCCAAGTTGTGTGCTGTAAAAACCAAAACGATGAGCTTTAACAACACCAAAAAAAAAAGCTCTGTAGAGCTGAGTGGAACTACAGTTGGGTGATAATTCTCTTGGGTTTGTTACCAACAGAGAACAGCTTTAAAGAGGACCTATTATGCTTATTTTCAGGTGCATACTTGTATTTTAGGTTTCTACTAGAACATGTTTACATGCTTTATGTTCAAAAAACGCTTTATTTTTTTTCATATCGGCTGTGCTGCAGCACCTTTTTTCACCCTCTGTTTGAAACGCTCTGTTTTAGCTCCGCCCCCTCCCTCCTGAAAAGCCCAGTCTGCTCTGATTGGTCAGCAGGCCCACTCTGTTGTGATGGTCACCCGAACCAAACTCTGTTGACTCTGCTCCAGCTCCGCTCTAACTAGCTTTGTTTGAGAGCGTGCCAAACTAGCTGTTATGCAGATGTGTCACTTGGTGACATCACCACGTTACAGAAGAAAAGGCAGGACTTTAAACAAGGCATTTCAAGCAGTTCAGGAGCAGTGTTTTTGTGGGAGAGAGTAACTCCCTTTGGCGTGGACTTTGGGCTTTGTAACTTTGCACAAAAAACGATATAACACAGTAAAGGAAAGGGAAAAAGCACAAAAGCAAAATAGGTCCTCTTTAAAATAAGTATGTTTGTTATGTAAAATAACTACGCTTGTTAGTTAAGTACGGAAGTTACGTAACAAAATAAGGCCAAATAAGTCATTGTTAGGCCCACTCTGTTGCGATTGGTCAACCGAACCAAACTCTGCAGAATTGCTCCAGCTCCGCTCCAACTAGCTTTGTTTGACTGCGTGCCAAACTAGCCGTTATGCAAATGTCTTACTTGGTGACATCACCACGTTACGGAAGAAAAAGGCAGGACTTCAAGCAAGGCGATCCAGGCAGTTCAGGAGCAGTGTTTCTCCCTTTGGCGTGGACTTTGGGCTTTGTAACTTTGCAGACCTTTTTCATGCACAAAAAACTATATAACACACTAAAGGAAAAGGAAAAAGAACAAAATCATAATAGGTCCCCTTTAACGTTCACTGTTGATAATTATTTTCTTACATAACCCCGTTGTTGACTTTTTCTTTGTCCTTCATTTTCTTCTCTATGCTTTGGCAACGCAATGTCTTTACATGTCACGACAATGCAAATGGAAAACAGAGAGATGGTGATTGTACATAGCAAGAATCTAAAGTGATGGAATTGTTGACAGGCTTCAAAGTGGTATTCGAGGTGTACAACACACACACACACACACATACACACACACTCATAATCTCAACCATGCATGCTCACACTCAATATATTCACACACGCAGACTGAGAGCCTCTCCATCTCTACCTGAGATCAGTCGGGCTTTCTCGTCGCCCTGCAAGTCTCTAAATCTCCGCGCCGTGTCTAAAATTGGAGCTTCTTGACAATCCTGTTGTCCTGACTGAGCGACGGCTTTTGTCTTTGCTGACAAGTTGTCAGCGGCGACGGCGGGGGTCAAACGAAGAGGGATGGGGGGGACAACGGGAGCTGTTCCCCGCAAAGCCACAACATTTAAATAACTGCGCTTTAAACAGATGCAAAGCTCACCTCTAAATCTCCATGCGCTTTCCAAACAGGCATCCTTGTTTACTTGTTTCCTCTCGAGTGACACCAGAATCCCCACCATCAATGTGGCTGGCTTTGTCGCTCACATAATGCTTTTTTTATTATATTATTAAAAATGTGTGTGTATATATATTTATATTAGTCAGTGGCTTATTAAACTTGTCAGACACACTTGGCCCAGGAGAATTTTTCACAGTGTGCGAATGCTGCCAATTGGAGCTGGATTTGCCAAAAAACGTTTCTTGTTTTTAATTAATCTCCTCCCAGATTACCCTGCCAAATGATGATGTCTTTATAATATTATCCTTAGGAAAAACAAAGATTTTCCTCCTGTCAGTCTCAGGTTTATCCCCTTAGACGCTATTACGGGACACAAATTAGCCCTTAAGACGTGATTGATGTTTGGAAATTGAAAATTGAGGTTTGATTGTATTGTGTATTGATGCGAGGCTGGTGAATGGTTCCTCCGGGTGAACCAATACAACGTCGATACACTGTGGAGGTTTAGTATGCATGGTAAATTCTTATAATGTGAGCGTGTTTTAGCATGATTACACTATCAATACCTTTGGTTTCACCTTAAAGGTGCTATCGATAACATTCAGCCACTAGATGTTGCATTTTCCCTCCCCCATTCCATTGCATTTACTTCACAACAAGTCATTGCCAGACACTTGGGAAATACACTAATTGGTTTCCTTGCTGAGAGTTAGATGAGAAGATTGATACCACTCTCATATCTGGAAGCAGGGGGAAATTGCTAGCATGGCTCTGTCCAAAGTTATAAAAATCCATCCACCAGCACCTCTAAAGCTCAATAAGTAACACATTGATTGCTCACCCAACCATCTCAGGGGAAGTCCCCTTCTGTGAAAGATTGTTTCCTTGTTTGTATTTTTTACCCTCATCTTTCCTCGTTCTCCTTTAAAGATTAATATCATTTAATTATTGTTTAGCCTCTGTGAATGCTTTCATGACTGTAGCCATACGAGGTCAAACAAATTAATGTTATTTGACATGTCTCCCACGGTCCACAGAGGCCTGTAACTGACACAACAACCCAGTGTCACGCCAAAGCGTGTAATAGACCCGCCTGTCCACCAGAGGAGTGGGAGTGGGCAAATATGCTGCTTTATGCAAATGTATGTATATATTTATTATTGGAAATCAATTAACAACACAAAACAATGAGAAATATTGTCCAGAAACCCTCACAGGTACTGCATTTAGAATAAAAATATGCTCAAATCATAACATGGCAAACTGCAGCCCAACAGGCACAACAACAGTGTGCTGACTTGACTATGACTTTGAAAATGGCCATGCCAGTTTTTCCTGGCCAAAATTTAGCGCAAATTTGGGGCGTTATTTATCTTCCTTCACAACAAGCTAGTATGACACAGTTGGTACCAATAGATTCTTTAGGTTTTCTAGTTTCATATGATACCAATAATTTCCCTCTAGCTTTAAAACTGAGCCTGCTACAATCTAGAAAATCGCAAGTTGCGTCACTGCGTTAAAGAAATCAGTGGGGTTAAAATGAATTTGCGTCAACGCGTTGATTTTGACAGGCCTAGTAATCACGTTTCACTTTTATACGAGTGAAAATTAAGCTGGTTTGCTAGATCAAAAGAGCAACGAAAAACATCTAAAGAGGTGATTTATCATTATTTATGTCACGTGTTTCTTTTCTAGCCTGAGAATGAAATATCTTATAACCTATAACCTAAATTGTTAGGGATTGGGAACGTGTTGACATTGTGTTCTCACAGACAGAAACACCAGGTGAAACACCCCTTGACTCATTAGCATTGATTAGCACATCCCTATCCAACCCAGATACAGTATAATAGTCTCATTGTTATACAATATGGAACGGTAAAATCTCTTTATTGGCAACGAATTAAAGGTACTAATTGCACTTTTTCTGAAAGTTATTTCAGTTTGAAACTCACATGAATGTGGACTCTGGACTTCAGTTCGGGGGATATTCTCAGGCCACCTTCATTAGGTATTCTACCGGAGTATGTTTATTTTCCACGTTAGGAACAGGAAATCCATGTGCAATTTCAGCGGGATTATCAGCAGTGTGCAGCTTCTCCACAAGCCTGATAAACCAAGCTTTACTCTAGTCAATGTGCCGGGGCGGGCTCCCGGAGAACACCCTGTGTTTCATATATGAGGTCGGTAAACAGTCATGATCACAGCAAATAATGTGGAGAGAACAGACATAAATGCTTCCCGCCGGGTTATATAAACCATGATTCTCCGTCGTATTGTAGAAGCATGTAGGTTGGAAGAGAGAGCACATAAGGTCGCCGGTTTAAAAAGCGGACCTTTGCCGTCGCTTTAGGGCAACATAGGTTCAAGTAAGAAGGAAACAGAGGAATAAAAGAAAGACAATACGATACTTCCACTTGTCTTTACACTGGTTACCTGCGTCTTAACCGTTAAAGGCTTCTCGCTCTATTCTCTCGAGCCTCTGCACAACAGGCACTGCACTGAATTGCCTCACTTTGCATTGGCTGCGGTCCCTTACCGTCCGTCTGCAGGAGCCGTGTCTTTGAAAAGGGTTCAAAGACATCTTGATGGAAAGCATACAGAGTACAAGATGGGTTTTTAGAGGGGAGCAAAGGTTTCACCTAGAAAAGTACACTCAACTCCTCCTGGCAGAATGTTTTAAATCATTCACTACGTTGAGAAAAAAAACAGTTGAGCAGCTTTTACAGGCAATATTTTTAACTCGAGAGGAGCACCGTGAGCATGTATCTCCGACCTATACAGCAGCAGGTTTTTAACATATTGAAATTAGTTTAGGAGCTATGAAAGCTCATTATTATGAGATACTAAGTCATTATTATGAGATACTAAGTTATTATTATGAGATACTAAGTCATTGTTTTGACATACTAAGTTATTATTATGAGATACTAAGTTATTGTTTTGACATACTAAGTTATTATTTTGAGATACTAAGTTATTATTATGAGATACTAAGTCATTGTTTTGACATACTAAGTCATTGTTTTGACATACTAAGTTATTATTTTGAGATACTAAGTCATTGTTTTGACATACTAAGTTATTATTATGAGATACTTAGTCATTATTTTGAGATATTAACTTTTATTATGAGATACTAAGTCATTATTTTGAGATAAGTTAGTCATTATTATGAGTTTCTCATTATTTTTGAGATTCTAAGTCATTATTTTGCGATACTAAGTCATTATTTTTGACATACTAAGTCATTATTTTTGACATACTAAGTCATTATTTTTGCGATACTAAGTCATTATTTTGACATACTAAGTCATTATTTTGCTATGCTGTCATTATTTTGCGATACCAAGTCCTTATTTTGCGATACTAAGTCATTATTTTGCGATACCAAGTCATTATTTTGCGATACTTAGTCATTATTTTGACATACTAAGTCATTATTTTGCTATGCTAAGTCATTATTTTGCGATACTTAGTCATTATTTTGCTATACTAAGTCATTATTTTGACATACTAAGTCATTATTTTGCTATGCTAAGTCATTATTTTGCGATACCAAGTCATTATTTTGCGATACTAAGTCATTATTTTGCTATACTAAGTCATTATTTTGCTATGCTAAGTCATTATTTTGCGATACCAAGTCATTATTTTGAGATACTAAGTCATTATTATGAGATACTAAGTCATTGTTTTTAGATACTAAGTCATTATTATGAGATACTAAGTCATTGTTTTGAGATACTAAGTCATTATTATGAGATACTAAGTCATTGTTTTGAGATACTAAGTCAT
>CAKAKR010033864.1:0-15228 GCA_916700685.1 Adelosebastes latens
GTAATATTACAAGAATGAAGTCATAACTTTACGAGAAAAAGTCGTAATATTACGAGAATAAAGTCATAACTTTACAAGAAAAAAGTCGTAATATTACCAGAATAAAGTCATAACTTTACGAGAAAAAAGTCATAATATTACAAGAATAAAGTCATAACTTAACGAGAAAAAAAGTTGTAATATTACGAGAAAAAAGTCATAACTTTACGAGAATAAAGTCATAACTTTACAAGAAAAAAAGTCGGAATATAATGAGAATAGTCATACGTTTACGAGAAAAAAGTCATAATATTACGAGAAAAAAAGTCGTAATTTAATGAGAATAAAGTCATAACTTAACGAGAAAAAAAGTCGTAATATTACGAGAACAAAGTCATAACCTTACGAGAAAAAAGTTAGCTATAAAGAAATGACCGTAGAGCACCGTGATTGACCAATCAGAATCGAGTATTCAACAAAGCCGTGTAATAAAAGTAAAATAATGAACACACAGACACCCAATTGAGACAAAATTCCATTGTTTAAATTATTTATACAAAACAACCCATCCTGGTGTATCAGGAGCGTGATCTCTACCCTCAGAGCATCACCGTTTGAATTCATTATTTGTTCAAAATGTTAAGAAACTGTAGCCCTTGTACAAGTATATCCATGTACATACTTAAAGTCACAATGTGTGCTCGAATAACAGTTGAATAAAACACATTTCATGCTGACAAACACATTTGCCGTACAAAATTACAGCAGTATAATAAAAGTACAGCGAGACTAAAAAATACTTTTGATATAAAACACCCTAGAAACACACTCTAAAATAAAAAGCTACCAAAATGGCGACATCCAGTTCATGAGTGTTTATCAGCCGTATTTTAAATTCTGTACATTGTGAGTAAAAAAAAAGAAAAAAAAAAACCCTACAAAAACAGTACATAGCACTTCAAAATTCAAACACATTACTGGTTCACATTAAAATTGTGTTTTTGACTTCCCAGTTTGAAACTAAAGCTGCCTTCACATGATAAGAAATTTGCCCTTCGCTCACCGCGAGGCAGAGCGCAGAGCCTCGCAGAGGCAAAGCGCAGCGCAGGTATAATAGGCCATCAAAAAGTGCGCAAAGAACGCCATTCACTGTTTCTAGGCAACAACAACAGCTGTTATCTCTGGTTGCGCTTTGAAAGGGCAGCGGCAACCAAGTTCAAAGTTGAAATAATTTAAACTTTGAGTGCAGCGCTCGGTGGCGATTTCGAGTGCCACGCCAAGAGAAGCGCTCTCCCCATAAGAAAACAATGGTACAGCCGGCGCAGAGCGGCTGATCATGTGTGGGCGGCTTAATGTATATAGGCACAGTAATTAAATTCATGAACCATGTTTGGTCATCATCATTCCTTGTTATTCACAACTCCACTTTAACTCACGGACGAAATCCGATTCTGGCAAACAAAGTGGAAACTATTCAGTTCACTTTTTCCGACTTTCTCTCGTTTCCAGAGTTTCGCCATCGTGGAGCCGAGAGCTGCCAAATGTAGCCGTCAGTTGAAACAAAGAGATAATCGCCGCTAACACTTCTCCTCAACTTTATCTGGTCACTCCGACAATCAAACAACGCTGCTCGTTGTTCTCAATAAACTCCCAGATTGCAGCCGGAGAGCTTCACACGAAAACGACACCCGTCTCTCTGAAGGGTCTCATTCCAAAACACATTTTAGATTTTAAAAAGTGTTAATTTGATCTTAACTTCAGCACAATTCAAATGATCTTAATCCACTATTTACAGGAACAGACATACTTTCCTTAAACATTTAGCATATGTTGATGTTGTTGGTTAATAATCATATTTAGGCTTTGAGAAAATTGTAAATAGAATATTGTTTGTACCTAATATTTGTATTATATCGTAACTTTCTCAAAATAATGAGAAACTTTCTTAAAATAATGACTAATATCTCAGAATAATGAGAAACACTCAAATAATGACATAGTATCTCAAAATAATGACATAGTATCTCAAAATAATGAGTTAGTATCTCAAAATAATGAGTCAGTATCTCAAAATAATGACTAAATATCTCAAAATAATGAGAAACTTTCTCAATATAATGAGTTAGTTTCTCAAAATAATGAGTTGGTATCTTAAAATAATGAGTTAGTATCTCAAAATAATGACTAATATCTCAAAATAATGAGTTAGTATCTTAAAATAATGAGAAACTTTCTCAATATAATGAGTTAGTATCTTAAAATAATGACATAGTATCTCAAAATAATGACATAGTATCTCAAAATAATGACATAGTATCTCAAAATAATGACTAATATCTCAAAATAATGAGTTAGTATCTTAAAATAATGACATAGTATCTCAAAATAATGAGAAACCTTCTCAGATAAATGACTTAGTATCTCATTATTTTGAGATACTAAGTCATTTATTTGAGAAAGTTTCTCATTATAATGACTTACGGGATCTTTTTTTTCATCATTTTGGCTGCTTACTTATTAGATCATTTTGTAAAATCATTTGTGTCAAAGGGATAAACAAGATTATAAAATTCTATCATGTTATGTTGAATTCTTCAGTCGACATCCCTGCAGATCAAGATCATTCTGTATCATTAAAACAAAGCTTATTAACTCTTATAACTTTGTAAGTATAATACTTTTGATAACGACATAAATAATAATGAGAGTGTAGTTTTACTGTCATGCACTGTCATGTTGTACAGAGTTGACCAGTCTTCTAAAGCTACAGTAGGTAAGTAAGTTAGTGGATCTGCAGGGTAGCAAGATTTATCTACTTATTTATCCAGAAATCACTAATTTATTCAAATTCAATTTCAATAAATGTTGTGCTGTTTTCTCTGTTCCATCCCAACGAGATGGTTTATGTCGTATCTCTAAATAAAACTTGCGCCTACAGCAGCTCTGCATATCAGATTTCTTATTTTGGAGTGAAACACTTCAACCCAGCGTAAAGTTAGCACCGTCAGTGCAGCGAAAGGCATTCGACTTGTGGAGAGGTTCATTCTGGTTCCACTCATTGCTGGAAGTAGATGACTTCATGGTGTCATTTAGCTCTGTAATAAAATCCATTAGCCCCTTGCCCTCATGTTTAACGACGGAGGGGTCTGAGGATCAGAGAAAGGGTCGATGGCATCCTTTATTTCTTCAGACACTGGTACATCAGTGCTCGTGGATTCAGCATGTAGCGCTCAGAGTTGAGTAACTTGGTGAGATACTGCGGCACCGGAGGCCGAGGAGCCATGTAGGATACGCCGGGACTGACGGCCATCACCTCCGCTATCTTCTGCTTCATCTCCTTGATCTCCCGGTCCTGCCTCATCACTTTATCTGTCGGACAAACAAAGGTAATAACACATGAGGGCGTGGATACAGCAGGATGTAGCAAGCCATAATATTTAGAGACATTTTTTAACTATAATGTGTGAAAAGCTGGATTCTTAGGAGTTATCCTCTTAACCTCAAGTTTTCCCCAACAATAAAAACTATTCTTAATATCTACGTATATATATACCAGTGTAGCATTACAATCACAGCAGGTAAGAGTGCTGTAAAGGGTCTGTTATGGTGACAAAAAACAGTATAGACTCTTATAAAACATTTGTGAATTTCAGTTTACATGCAAGGCTGGGACATTTGTATACTTACATAGCGATTAGCAATAGTGCAAGCTATGTGTATCCTACCAATTTGCAGTAGCGCTAGTGATTAGTATAAGCGATTCACAGACTATTGTAAGGGTAACGGCTACTCTTCACTACTCCTCTCTCCACAGTCTGCAATCTGCAGAGTCGGGAAACGTTGGTTTTATAAGAGGGAAAGCTGTCTCCATATACGTCACCTGCTTCCAGATCAACCATCAGCAAAATTCAATTACATTTAGCCGAGTTTCAGAGAAAATGTTCAAAATTTCAAGTCAGACTGATAACGACTGAGTTATATTTATAATGTTTGTGTATCATAACATTTTGATATGTGCATGTTTGCACAATGTGTTCAATAGTTACGGCAGATAACGTGAAACAGGCCTCACTTACAAGACTTTGGCAACCAGTTAGAGAATAATAATATGGCATATACATTATGTGTCATGTCTGGTGAAGTCTGGATTCAATTTGTAGGATTGGTCAAAAAAAATTTGGGGGAAAAAATGTTATGGCAGAAAAAGTGTTTATACAAAATCTGTGAAGCTTATGCAAAAATATCTTTTTAATTTTACCAATTTTTAAATCACTTGTTCATTCGTTTATGGTCAACTTTCCCTCAAAATAACCCCAAATAACCTCTAATCTGATGACAGTTTTTGAGATATCCTGTTAACAGAAGCATGAACAAACAAACAGGACTTTTAGCGGAGCAGTAAGTTGAAGCACTAAGAATACACACAAAACAAATGAAGAGAAAGAGCGGAGGACCTTGAGCGATTTCCAGCTGTCGGCGGGCGTCTCCCAGAGCCGAGAACAGGTCCAGTTTGATGCGTGTCTCTGCGCTCAGGTTGTACTCCAGATGTTGAGCTTTCTCCTGCATGGCCGACAGAGTGGACAGCAGCATGTCCGTCTCTTTCTCCACACAGCGGTACTTCCCCAGAGCCTGAGTCCAAAAACACATCGACGGTAAGAACACGTGTAAAACGTGGAAACATCAATCAACCGTTGACCACCTGAGGGATTCAGTGCTTTGGTTTCTGAAGTATTTTTGCCTTTACTAATATATTCTTTGGCCTTCAGGTTACTTAAGAAACCAATACACCACAGAGAGAAAACAATGTCCATGATGAACTGGCCAGCCATTCAAAAAACATGAAAGCTGCACATTATATGAGATATTAGATGATTCTTTCTGTGTCAACATTGACATTGTTTGAAGGAGGTGACCTGTTCTCTGAAACTTCTTATTCAAGCAGTGCAATGTTTTTATGAAAGACCTGGCTTTTGTTTCAGCATGCTTCATGGAGAGAGTATGTCACTTAAATGAAATCAAATACCACACAGTACAACAACAACCTGATGTCAAGACAACAAAAACAACATTACTGCATACTCGTATGATGACAAAGTGCAATACTGCAGGCCAAAAATAAAAGAGATTAAATGGTCCCAATGAACGACTCTATTAGGTTTTAACAAACACAAAGAAGTACAGACATTAAAAATCAGAACTCAAACAGCAAAACGACTACATGACCAAACTGAGGAACAACCAAGTACTGGACCACTGGAGACTCACAAGACACTCACATTATTCATTCCCAAATAGTGTAAAAGAAAAGATACCTCAACATCACTCTCTAGATCTACCACTCGACTCTCTTTCACTTGACACTCCAGCTGCAGTTGTTTGTACTCTGTCTCTAGATCTTTAACTCTTTTCCTTAACATTTGGGTCTCACAGTGTTCCTGCCTGGTGTAGGAGACGGAGAAAATAACAGTTTTGAGCGGAGGACCAGTTTACACAGAGAGAAACATGACATTTTCATTTGCATTGGTCTTGATTTTTAATATTCTACACAAGTTATGAAGATGGTTACATAAAATGCAAGGAAATTAGAGTTGTCAAAGTGGGCTCAGTTTTAAAGCTAGTGCAAAGATACTGGTATCATATGAAACTATAAAACCTAATGAATCCATCGGTACCAACCATGTCATACTAGCTTGTCGCTAAGGAGGTTAAATAACGCTCCAAACTTGCGCTAAATTTTGGCAAAGAAAAACTGTCATGTCCATTTTCAAAGGGGTCCCTTGACCTCTGACCTCCAGATCTGTGAATGTAAATGGGTTCTATGGGTACCCACGAGTCTCCCCTTTACAGACATGCCCACTTTATGATAATCACATGCAGTTTGGGGGCAAGTCATAGTCAAGTCAGCACACTGACACACTGACAGCTGTTGTTGCCTGTTGGGCTGCAGTTTGCCATGTTATGATTGGAGCATATTGTTTTATGCTAAATGCAGTACCTGTGAGGGTTTCTGGACAATATTTGTCATTGTTTTGTGTTGTTAATTGATTTCCAGTAATAAATATATACATACATTTGCGTAAAGCAGCATATTTGTCCACTCCCATGTTGATAAGAGTATTAAATACTTGACAAATCTCCCTTTAAGGTACATTTTGAACTGATAAAAATTTATTAATCGCGATTAAATATTTGAATCGATTGGCAGCCCTAGAAATCATATATCGCGATATTGTGATACACAATTACGTCATCTAAATTGATAATAACAAGCACATATTAACTCAAATTTCTCAGAAAATCGGATCAAACTTTTGTCTTAATCTGATCACTCTGTATTTGTGTTCGTGCATGTAAACAGTCAATGTATAACTGGAAATATTCATTTTCTCTATAATTTCACTTGAAACGGTTATGTTCGTTTTGCTCTAAAGCTCTTAATAAAATGAGAAAACACTTCTCATTTGTCAAGTATTTAATTCACACAGAAGTATACAAAAATAGGCTTTACCACGTGGTTATTTCATATAGACTATTTATTTATTGAACTACCAGAAAACATGCTATATCGTGATATATATTATTATCGAGATGGAAGATTTTGGCCATATCGCCCAGCCCTAAGTAGCACACAAATGCAGATCCAGCTTTACTTCCCCGGCACAAACCCACATCAGTAACAAGGTACTTCAAAGGTGTGATAGGTGTGATTTACCTGTTTGTTAGAGTCCGTGCTGTGCTGGCTGCTTCCTCCAGTTTCTGAGCCTGAAGCTCGGCCAACTGCTTCTCAACAGAGAGTCTGGCCTCCGTCTCGGCTCTGGTCTTCTTCTCCAGCATCGCACTGCTCTGTTTGTCCCTCTGCTTGGTTTTAGTCAGACACAGAATCCTGAAGGAAAAATCTCACTTTACATGATGCCAAAAAATAAGAGCATATATATATATGTGGATTACTGACACATCCTAATGGACTTGTTAGAAGAACAGACAGAATGCTTGTAGTTTGCTGGAGAGCACTTTGCTTTATAAAACTGGAGCATCAGAAGTGTTGGCGCTGATCAAAGCTGAGCATAACACGCTCATCTCAGACGAGTTTTAAAGCCTCTGGCTGGTGGATGTGGGTTTGATGTGGTAAATGTGTTGGTAGCTCATCTGTGATTGGATGAACAACTTAATGAAGCCAACCGTTTTAGAGCACAGGTTTGTTTCAGATTGAAATTTGCTTCTTAATCTGTTTTTCCAGATAAAACTGTGTCACATTTTTACTGTAAGTGTTTAAACAAGAAAAATACATTAATAGACCCTTCGCTAAGTCCCGCCCCTCGAACGCAGACTGTCCAAGCATAGCGTACTACAGTATACGGCTCTGCTTCATAGACTGTCCTGCAATCATTTAAAATTTTCTTAATTTTCAGGCTGGTTTTGTGGAATATTGAGCTAGTCGTGGTTAAACGTTGTGCCTGGGGCTCATGTGATTCTCGTTACCCGGAGAGGTTGGAAGAGATTTATGTTTCTAAAACATTACGTTTCAACGTAAAAACCTGTGGAGCTAACATTAGCAGAGTGCGTTAGCACATCATTAACTAGTGTTAGCATTAGGGCTGTTCCGAATACCATTTTTTGGGCTTTGAAGTTTCGGTGAGAAATATCTGAAGGCATTCGAAGCTTTGTGGGGCAGCGTGGCGCGGCAGGCTCCGTCTCCATTTCCCCCATCTCAGTGCCCAGGACCGACAACTATACAGCAACATTCATCTGAGAATAACTATCCATCCATCCATTATCTGTAACCACTTATCCTATTCAGGGTCGCGGGGGGGCTGGAGCCGATCCCAGCTGACATTGGGCGAAGGCGGGGAATATCAACATTTCCCTCAGACATATTATAAAATTCCGAAGAAAAACAATATACGACTAAAATTATAATATATTAACTTATTATGCACCGAAAAATTAACTTCCATGGCCTCCCCCATTTCTGACAACGTCAACAAACACGTCACAACTCCGGCGCTTTCAGAAACTTTCCACTTACAAGGTCTAGAATACCACAAGAGGGGGGCGTTCACATGGACTCGTGAACACGGTAAACACGACACCATTTGAACGCACCAATAGTGAAGAGTCGATTACACAGGAAATAAAATAGCATAATCAAAACTCCAATTCGTGCTCATCACATTGATTCAAGGCGTCGGATTGTGTTTTAGTAGCCCCAAACCTTTAAGATCACATGCTGGGAAAGATTTCGGTAAGATTCAGGTAGTTATAATTCATTTTATGGATGAGAATTATGTATGAGAATAGTGAGCCACAATCCCTCAACATGAAATATGACTTTATATGATATTAATAAAGAGATCCATCTATCGTTTTGAGGCCCACAAACGGTTTGCTTTCACACAGATAACCAGAGTCCTGGCAGCATTTCTGCATGCATTCATCCCCGTCTCACTATTTATTTATAGACTGGTGTAATGTGTGAAACGGCCCACAGAAGGAGCCAAAGAGCTTTCAGCTGTGGATGTGGTGGATGACTCACTTGCTCTGGAGCAGCATGTTGGACTGTCGGAGCAGGGACACCTCCGGTCTCAGGCTCCTCTCGCTGTTGGTCAAGTTGCAGATGTGACTTCGCAGCTCCTGCTCGCTCTGCCGGCTCACCTGCAGCTCGCCCTTCAGCCTCCTCAGCTCCTGCTCCAGCCTGAAAGATAATGAAGGAAGAATTAACAGGAGCTCTGATTTCACCTTCACGTGCCTGATTACTTGAAGTTAACGGTGGCGTACCTGTTCATCTGCTCAGCGTGGTGATTGTGAGCTGCCGTGGCACTCTTCTCTGTCGCGTCCCGGTTTGGGCTGACTGTTTTAGAGCTGGACCTCTGCTTCTTCTCAGTCCTCCCTGCAGGCGGCGAAGGAGTGTTTGTGCTGCCTCTGCGGGCTTTTGGCGAGGAGCTTTTAGCCGCCCGCGTGGCTTTGCTTCCTTGCTCATCTTGAGGTAGATTTTCCGGGGTTGTTGTGGAGGATTCTGGTCCTCCTGCCGCACAGTGGAGCACGTCTCTGGACTCACCAGGTTTGGATGCTAACGGCCGCCGGTTTGATTCAGCCGTCCTCACCTCCTGCGTCGCCTTCTCTGTCGCTCTCTCCTCGCTGCGGATCTGGAGGCAGTCCACGGTGTGCACCTCATCATGGGCCACTACAGCGCCGTTCTGACACTGATACTGAGTCGACTCAGGCTTTATTTTCCACTTTGAGCCTTCAAGTAAAAGCAGAAGCAGAAAACGGTCAATATCATCTCTCTAATATGATCTCAATTCTGCAGCCGGGATATGAACATGAAAAGACATTTGCAGTCTGCTGTCTTTGCTGTGGACAACAGTGGTTTGTTACATTCATATATATTCATTTCCGCCAAGAGGATTCCTCTAAGCAGGATGGACTCATCTGTACTCCTTTCCTAACTGACCTTCTCTCATATTTATACCAGAAAACAATGTATAAAACAGTGGTTCTCAATCTTTATCATGTCAAGGACCCCTAAATTGATACACATTAGGTCACTGACCCTCCATCTGAAAGTATTATTGTTGTTAGATATACCTCGGTACCTATTTTTATAGCTGTTTTAGGAACATTTTTGTCCTCTAAGGTATCAAGAGGGAGGTTATTTATTTTTTTTTTTTTAAATCTGACACTGCACAAAAAATAAAAATGCATCAAAATCAATGTTGTTGCTAATCACTGAAATATCCCAGACTATGATAACTCCCCCCAAACTGGCAAAAGAGGGGTAAGATTCTGAAAATGAATGAATATTTGATAGTGATGATCAGGACTGATGTTTGTTTAAAAGATTTAAAGTGGAAAGTAATATTAATATATCATATTTTTATGGCAGTTTTATGACGTGGACATTTTTGTCCTCTAACAACACCAGAGGAACTTTTTAAAAATGAGGCACAAGGGTTAATAGAATTGTAGAAAACCTAGAGGATGTCACTGAAGTAATAATAATAAATTTATATTTTTTACATTTATAATTGTTGTTCTTAACACCCAGATTCTGACAGGTCTTTCTCACTGTTAATTAAAGGACTGAGTGGTAACTTTGAGTTTTCACACAAACAAAAGAGTCCCAACTCTCTGATCTCATAAATTAGGAACATCCTGCAGATTGTAAGAATGGCAGATAGAAGCGCGTATTAATAGACGGTGCAGAAGACTCACTGCTGCCTCCATCTGTGCCGGTCTTGGGGTAAACCTGCAGGCCTGGAGGGAGCGAGTGCTGCAGCAGGTGCATGTGGAAGTCGTTCTCGCTCTGCACCGCTTTCTGTATGCGCAGCTTGAAGATGTTGGTGAAGTAGCAGGTGGCATCAAACCCCAGATACACTACAGGATATCCAATGCTGAATGAGAAAAAGAGGAGGGAAAAAACACATTAAAAATAAATCTTGGCTAACAGATTTCTATTATTAAATGTTAGTCTATTCGTAGATTTATGCATACTTCTTTCATTTGTTACTTGATTGATCCTTCAGCATATGGTGCACAAACATCCAGGCAGATTCATGATATCATCATAAAAGTTTAATACTAATGCTTTTATATTACATTTTATGTAAGAAATCTCAGTTCTCGAGGGCAGAAACGGTGATTAATGTTAACTCTACATACCAGTGTGCAGCAAAAAGATGAGACAGGTTGGCATGAGAGGTTTTAAGGTCTTTAAGTCGAAGTGAAGCCTCTGTGTAAACCAGCAGGATCCACAGGGACACCGTCGATATACAGATGCCTTTCTCTGCAGGAAAAATAGGAAATAATCAGATGTGAAGAGGTGGAAAGAGTACTTGTTCAAATAAAATCACTGCTAATGCAACTAAAGGACCAGTGTGTAACAATTAGGGGGATCTATTGGCAGAAAGGGAATATAATAAGTATGTTTTCCATAGTGTATAATCACCTGACAATAAGAATTGTTGTGTTTTCGTTAGTTTAGAATGAGCCGTTTATATCTACATACAGAGCGGGTCATCTTCACGGAGTCCACCATGTTTCTACAGTAGCTCAGAACGGACAAACCAAACTCTGTTAACTTTTCCTGCTTGGGCTGGAGTCGATAACGTTACTCGCTCCCGTCGCCACTGCTGCTCTCTCTCTCTTGCTTCACCACTCACTTCCCACGTACATACACACTACACTCTGCTCCAAATGACCTACGCTGCTGTTACAACAACTGGCTCTAGAGAGGGCCATTCGCGTCTTCGCGTCGGCCACTGTAGCTCTCCAACACGCTTGGCACACGGGAGAGGCTTTTAGTTGTTTGTGATCTCCTCACCTCACCGCTAGATACCGCCAGATCCTACACACTGGACCTTTAAATTGCGAGTAACTCACTAAAAAAAAAAAGGTGCATGTCCTTACTCACCTGTGTGCCATATGTAGTTGAATAACACATAGGTGCTTGCCACAAAGAAGAGCCAGTGCAAAGGCACAAAAATTAAACAAAAGATGTCCAGAGTGAAGGCAGCACAAACAAAAACAACGCAAATAATCTGCAAACAAACAACAAAAAAAACATTAATTTCAGTATCATCATTTTATGGGATCATCATCACCATCATCTGGGCCTACACAATATGAAGTCACACAGTGAGGGGTTCTCACCAGCCCGTGGCAGTGGAACGTGGTGTATACACTCCCAAAGAAGAGCCAGCACGGCCACAAGTACTCCAGTCTGAACTCAAGGATGAAATCTGCCAGCAGCACCAGCGTCCACATCATCATAAACTTCAGGAAGGTGTACGCACTGCAAATAGACACATGAACACTGTTATTATTAGGGTCGGGATGGGCGCGATTTTTTTTTTGTACGATTTTGAAAATTGATTTTTTAAAGCCAGATTCAATATATTTGCTTCATTTGAGTCTCTGCGGAGGTAGAAGGAAGTTATTTATTGTTGTAGTCTGAGTAACGTGACGTCATATCCGTTCCGTATCCGTCAACCAAAACAAACCACAGCGAGCCGAAACGAGAAAGTAGAAAACAGTGGAGGGTCTACGTGGATACGACCTGCACCCTCACGTTAAATCCAGCGTGGTAAACACTACACATCCAGTAAAGGATGGAAACACTTTGGGTTTCACACATTGCAGGAAAAGCAGAGCTAGACATCACGGCTAAAGCTGCATGCTAACTCTGTCATGGACAGGAAACGTTATCGTATTGCGGTAACTTGCGGTCCAGCAGGCCGTCGCTCTCATCTCCGTGGTCAAATCAGCCGACGCTACAACTGTAGAGCACCCATATACTGACATTTATGTTAAATGGATGGAGCTGACCAGGGATGTATAAAGAGAACGGAGCTGACGGGAGAGCTAGAGACGGACTTGGAGAAGTTAGAGGAAGTATATACGTTTTTCAAAATAAGGTGTTAATAAAGGGAACTGTATATACAAAATACATATATGGAAATAAGATTGATTGGATTATATTCACCTCTAATTTGTGAGGGAAATGTCTTTATTCTTTGATTTTTGGGTTGCTGGAAAAAATGTAATAAATAATTCCAGACAATGACTGACAATCTCTGACTACGTACATGCTGCAAATCAAACATTTTTACTGGATTAATTTAGATATTTTCCAAAGTAAAAGTCCCTAGAGATGTATGATTCAACTTTTTCCCATGGTCTAGTGTTAAAAAAGTTTAAAAAAAAGATCGCAATATCGAATTGCAATACTTAAAAATCACAATACATATCGAATCTGCACCCATGTATAGTAATAATATTGAATCAGGAGAAGATGAATCATCCCAGCCCTCGTCATTATTATGCATAAATCATCAGCATGGGGGTGTGTTCAGTCTGGGCAAATGAGAAACAAATTTGTATTCTAATTCTAGTAAATAAAGACATTTCTATCACAACAAAGCCTCTTAAGTTGAAGCATTAAACACACACACACACACACACACACACACAGAAGCCAAAACAAGACAATGCAAATTGGACGCTAAACCTATAATTGAGCAGCTGCATCTTAAAATTGCAGTCGGTCCTCTTAAGTAGAGGCACTACAAAACAATGACTGCTCCCCTCATTCATTTTATCAGGCGACCGCGAGCCAAACAGGAGCCGTGGTTTCCTCCTTTGTTCTGCTCGTCCACAGACTGCTATCACATCACCCCTTCTTTGTTTGGTAACCATGGCGATATTTCATCTGGAGGAGAGAGAGGAAGGGAGCACCACAGCATCCTATTGCACATGCTTGTTTTAAATGTCCCTTTTTAATGTTACGGATATAAAATGTATTTGAATTTATCTTACAGGTATTTTATAATAAATAAAATAGTAAATATGCAAAAATAAAAGAAAGAGTGAGAAGAGACAGCAGCTTAAAATCTTCATATAAATTCAACTTAGCCTTATAATGTTACTGAAAGAGTGTATTTTAATTTATCTCACTTTTATTTGAGATATAACTGCCAAAAATGCAAGTTATTCCACAACAAAAAGCAATATTTAATCTTTAATAGTAGGTAGTAGTAAGGATAGAGTACTACAGCATCTTAAATTCTTCAAATATATTGTGTACTATTGCCATCAGAGAGTATTTTAATCTATTTTACAGGTATTTTATACTACTAAATATGCAACAAAAAAGCAGTATTTAATCTATAATAGTTAGAAGAGATCATCTTATCTTAAATTCTTCAAATATATTGTGTAATATTACCAACAGAGTATTTATTATATATCTTACAGGTATTTTATACTACTAAATATGCAATAATAAAAGGTTATATCTTATGTGAAAATGTGAGAAGGGACAGCATCTTATTAAATTAGCCTTATAATGTTACTTAAAGATATTTTAAAGCCGATAATGCAAGTTATTCCACAACAAAAGAGCAATATTTAACCTTTAATAGTTAGGATGGATCATCTTATCATCTTAAATTCTTCAAATATATTGTTTAATATTGCCAATAGAGAGTATTTTTTATTTATCTTACAGGTATTTTAAATATGACTGCTAAATATGCAAGTTATTCCACAACAAAAAAAAGCAATATTTATTTTTTTATTTTTATTTAATCAAAGTTATTCCCAAATAAAAGGAGCAATAATTGTATATTTGTCTAGCAAATCCATTAAAACATAAGAAACCAGCATTTTTAAAACATAATATAGCTATTATTAAACTGTTTTTTTAATTTACTGTCTTGCTGATGTGAAACAATGCACAATTAAATTAGCTTCTTTCTCCTGGGGCAGTCTTTTCTTGTCTGGACTTGTCTAGACAAGCTACTAAATTATGTTTTTAATGTGCATAATGAGCTATTTTCCTTTTCACTAATATGAAATACAGTTAATGCAAACATAATGCATTAATTGTGCACATTATTTGTCCTAATAGAGCAGAAAGGAGGCAGTTAGAGCAGCTGTAAGGAGCCTGGAGGAGCAGCAGGCCGACGGTGAGTTACACAGCTGCTGGTTTCTGTCTGTTTCTGTAAACAATGAGGGATGAAGTGAGTCGCTCAGCGGTTGAAACCGTTATAAACCGTTATAACCGTTATGAGCCGTTATGAACCGTTATTAGAGCTGCTGACTGGTTGATATAGATGACAGTAGAGGAGGTGATGAGAGGAGAGACAGGTGAGCAGCATGACGACGGCTGAGAGCGACACAAAGACGAGACGAGGCACCACAACAAAAGCATCCTCCGCTCCTCCACCAGGCTGACGGTTAACGGTTAACGGTTAACGGGTAGCTACCTCTCAGACAGCTTCTCCGTTATCTTCAGCTTCTTCATCTTCCGTAGCCTGCTCGCGTCCACGTAACGTTTCTTCATCGTATGGCTTCTCCTCCTCCTCCTCCTCCGTCAGCAGCAGCAGCAGCAGAGACTGATGATAAGAAGAAGAAGAAGAAGAAGATGAAGATGATGTCTCGTTGTGAAGAAGAAGAGCAGCTCAACCTGTGATGATGATGAAGATGAAGATGATGATGATGTCTGGGAACAAGATACAGGCTAACAACGAGTCTGCGCATGCGCAGTGGAGGCTGTACCTACAAGTGTTCATCACAGGAGGGGAGCACAACACACTGTAGTACACACTGTACCTAATATATATATATATATATATATATATATACACACTGTACCTAATATATATATATATATATATATTACTACAACACACTGTAGTACACACTGTACCTAATATATATATATATATATTACTACAACACACTGTAGTA